>QVRM01006213.1:0-36948 GCA_003439945.1 Dermanyssus gallinae | reverse complement strand
ACAACCATTTGCCTTAGTCTCACCTATAATGTCTATTGCTAAGCGAGTCGGTAATCGAGTTTTCTTTCCTCCGCTGTTGTTGTAGGATGGCGCGGCGGCGATAGTGTCTAATGATCTCGGTGTGAGGTAGGCAGCTTCAATTCTCAGGCCTCCTGGAAGGTGAGTAAAGCGAGGCGTACACTCGTTCGTTCGCTGTCCGTGTTGACGAGAGCCGACGAGAGCACGCACCATTTCCCAGGCGAGCATCGAGTCCATTTGAGGAGGCCAACGCACCGCCGCCGATTAGCGGATTAGTGGTGCATGTCCACATCGCTGCCGCCAATGCCTCCTGGCAGCCTCCCAGACATATCCCAGACGGTCCGAGTCTACGACGAGGACGCCTGCGAATACACCTACACAGTAAGTACGGTAAGTACGCGCCGAGATTGAGGAGCAGAGAAATGAGAACGATACTGCCCACGACGTCGACAGGATCTAAATGATTCTGTCTGGGAACGTGCTTAATGAAATGCTCATGGACGTACATGGCCCGAGGTGCAAGCCTACACGCACTGCCAGAGAGACAGCGGTACACCCAGTTCAAGCTGCTGGATTGACTACGCACTGCACAGATCGTCGTGCGTGGCCCCGCCTTTGCTATACACGCAATGTGTACTATAAAGTAAAGTTTCGGGCTGACCCTCAGCCAAGATTTACCGTCCACGGAACTGTTTTTTTCACATTGCTGTTCATAGACTCCCATAATACAAATGTGCAACGGTGGGCCTCGAACCCGCGCACCTTTGTGTCTCCTCCGCTTGTGAGGCGCAGACTTAAACCACTACGCCCCGGGCTCGACATGCAATGTGTACTGCGCGTGCGATTAATAACGCGTAGGTACAGAATTACTTCTATTCAATACGTTCAAACTCATCTTATATATATATATATATAGCTCAGGATCAACGCACTACCAATGCGTGCCAGATTGGCCAGGGACGCCCGGGCTACAACAAACGTTGTAGGCACGGTGTCAAGCGCCTGGGACGTTGGCTCATGTCGCTCAAATGTGCGATACAACACACAAACAAACCATAAAAAGACATGACAACGTATGTGATCGCGTGGCGCGTTTCTCTCTCCGCGAAAAGGGTCATGAGGTGTTTGTGAGCGAGTATTCCGTCGACCGGGGTTAAAGCCCGACCTCGTAACAACACCTACCGAATTCTGGGTTTTAGATGCCGAGGTTTGCGGCCCGAATTGGGACCTGGCAAAAGCGCGGCAGGACAGGCTCACCAAATATGACGTTGAGTTCCTAAAAGCGGAGCTCCCCGACCTGCAAAAACCTCGCAGATTCGGATCCATCAAGTCAAGTCAAGTCAAAAGCAACCTTTATTCAAGGGTCATATATGCCTAAGTATACATTGTTTTTAACAAAATATTTAACCTCTGAATATAATTAGAACATACATCAGGTCTGTCGACTTCGCAGACTTCGTGGAACTCTCCACGAGAATGTGTTTGTTTATCTCACTGAGCGCGCAACTTCCAGTGATCTAACATTCACACCCACTTCGCAGTCCATTATTTATATGTTTAAAACATGGTCTGGTCAGTCCCGAGACAACACAATTTTTTATAAAGCGATAGATCACCTCGTGCGTGTAATGTACGTATTGGCACAAGAGATACGCTTTCACGAGGAATATTACATCTTTTCGATATCCGTCTGATAAATTTGGCCTGTACCCTCTCAATGGCATTTATATCTTTTGCCAAATAGGAGCCCAAACCTGGCTGCAGTAGAGGAATTTGGGTAATACTAGACTTCTGTACAAAGTCACATAGAAATCAGGATTTTTTAAATGAAGCATCTAAATATGGTATTACATAGTTGTGAAGCAGAAGCAACGGTGGCAGTAATATGTTGAGAGAAAGTCTAATTTGGGGGTTACAATCACACCAAGATCACGAAAAGATTTAACTACTGGTATTGCATTGTTAGCGAGTGTATACAGTGGCGAACTGCCATCTGACGACACCACGGCACATTTAGGCACAGATATTGCATCCTATTCTCCACAACACCAGTTTTCAATATTATTAATTGCTAGTTGAATAATACTTGTGGAATTGTCGACTGCTGAGTATATTTTTAATCGTCCGCAAATAAGAGATAAGTGACACCTTCTGGAATCACTGTTGGGAGATCGAGAGCGTATATTCTGAAGAGCACGGGCCCAATGCACGATCCTTGCGGCACCCCTGAGGTGCAGGGGAGGGGGTCACTTCTACGTTACCAACTTTGACGGTAAAATTTCGCCCAGTAAGGTATGCTGACCACCCATCGACAAGTTGTGGAGTCAAGGTCATACTTTCTAATTTTTGTAACATAAGTTTGTGATTTACTTTATCAAATGCCTTTGAAAAATCAAAATATATGCAATGAAATGTTCCTACGATTATTTATGTGTAGACTCCAATCGTGGACCATGGATATAAGTTGTGTCCCTGTAGAACGGCCCCTGGCAAACCCATGCGGATTGGCGTCAACCAATTTGTTACGCACTAAAAAATTTTCAATATAATCAACGATTAACTTCTCCATTAAAATACACGCAATGGACAGTTGAGCCACCGGCCGGTAGTTATCCACTAAATCCTTAGCACCTTTTTTGAATATAGGGCGTCACAATTGACCTTCGAAATAATGAAGGAACTTGCCCATCACAATACGATCTCTGAAAAATGTACAGTAATGGTTCGGCGATAAAATCACGAGTGTTTTTATAAAACACTGGTGGAATACCATCTGGTGTAAAACTGCACTTGTTCTTGAGTGTTTTGATCTTTTTAATTATGTCATCGACTAAGATTAAAACTGCTTATGAATTGTTTGATTTGGCGTCTTTCTATACGCACGCGATTTGTCAGTGAAGACGGCTGATCATCCGGAGGTGTATATACAGAGGAAAACAGTTTTCGAGAATGTCGCCGCTTTACTTCGTCATCTTCGCCATCACTATCTCTATGAGTGGTGTATGGGACTCCGAATCTGCGAGGACGCTCTTGGGGCTTGGCGTCACGAATAGGAATCTTATGGATCCACCGTTTTAACTTTGCAAGGAACCTTGAGGATATACCGCTCGCACCGGGGTCCATAAGCGCGGAGGCTACCATCAAGCAAAGACACGGACAACTGATTCTTAACTTCACGTGACACCTTTTTACCATCATTTTTATTAAGGCGAGCACTGCCGAGTGTGCAAACGCATTGTAAATAATTAATAAATCATCACAATATTTTCTATATATATATATATATATATATATATATACAAAGGTAGCTAACTCGGGAATAACTGATGTCGCTTGGTTCAAATGCTGTACCCAAATGAAAACAAATATTTGAATGAAACGTTTGCATATGCCGGTAGAAACACTCTTAATGAACGTACCTATTCAATGTAACCACAGTTGGCTTTACTCGCCGCTTCAATTCGATGCCTAAATTTCTTCATGCCCCTTTTACATCTTTATAGGTAGGTTTTGCAACAGGGGAAGCTACTTTTTAAGATTTGCACATGCCTGCTGAATAGAAAGCAGTGAGCAAATCTGTGTTATTGTATCAAGCTTTTGTAGTTTTGTTCGTCGTTCAATAGCAACCCACGTATACTAGTCCAGAGGATTTAATTCTGGACTTCTAAAGGTCACGAGTGCATATCCCGGAACAGGTCATACTTCCAACCCGTCAGCTTTGCACTAAGCGGCTCGTGTTGGTGGGTGCGCTATCCTGTTGAAACACGCGTTGCAAACCATAAATGTACGTACCAAATGGACGTACATTTTTGGTCGTAATGGAAAAATTTTACGATTTTTCACAAAAAGGCGTTAACGTAACATATCGACTTTTTATGACTTTACTCAATCTGGCTATTCGCTTTTCGCTACGCATGCTATTGAAGTGTCCTCCGTTGTGCAGAATTTTCTTCCAAACATGCCGACATTATTGGTTCCTTCATGCGTTGACTGGTTCTCCCGCAAACGTATATTTCGCACAACTATGTAGGAGAAAAAAGGCAGAACAACTACCTTTATAAACTTAACTATCTCTCCTAAACAAGAGAAAACAAGAGTTTCCGCGTTCTCCCTCCAGTGGGAAAAATATTTTCTTGCAGAGTTCTACCAAACCTCGAAATAAATGCATAACGATATGAATGACCCTGTGTGTATATATATATATATATATATAGGCGAGTAAATAGAAGATAGTGGTGCCATAGTGCAATATAATCGCGGGCCGAAGAGCAGTTTAGTTTAAATTATTTTAATATTTAGCTGCTTTTACTAAGGAACGTACCGACACACAAATCCTGCGCGATGACGCCTGGTTAAACACAAGAACGTTCACCTAGCAACCCTCGCAAAGTTACTTCATCCAGTTGAAATAGATCATTTTGAAGTGAAGGACCAATAAGATACACGTGTCGTGTAAATCGGGTTTGTCAATTATTTGCTGCCGGTAGAGCTGACATCATAGCTAATTTCAGTTGTTTTGTTTTATTATATATATATATATATATAATATATATATTTTTTTTTCTTTTTACCTTGTTGTTTCGTCGTTAGCAATAGCCATACATATTAGCTCATTAGGACGCGTTACAGATAATTACGTTACCGATTACCAATAATGACCTAGCCTAGAATTCAGGCATGGTCTGCCATGAAGACATAATAGGTAATTGTTCGTTTGGCATTGATGGATCGTTAGACAAATAGTTGCCCCTTGATCTCCACCGCCCGAGGCTTCGCTCGTAGCGAAGCCTATAAAAGCGTCCAATATAAGGGTGGACGTATTGGACACAGCGGTCAAGCAGTAGAATTAGCTATATAAACAACAGAAGCAATATATTTATCTTCTGTAATATATTATCCATCTTGCTAACCTCGACGCAGGATGCGAAGAACTGACCCCAATTAGTCGCTACGGGATGCAAATCATACATCTGATCGAAAAAGATCATCGATCTAGTTATGTGGTTTGTTTTATGGAGTCAAACTAATTTCAATTAATTAACAGATTACCTAAAGATCCTAGTTGTCGATCTTGAATTCCACGACTCGGGCGCCTGCTGAGGCCAAAACAAGAGTGAGTCACCGTAAGGTGATCATCTTTGTGTATGTGCGGTGCCCGAATTGCAACATGCCCAATCGAGTAATAAAGTACGAGTATTTAGCCTATTGTGCTAGGCAGAACTATCTCCGAACTGTGTGTGCCTCTGTCTCCAGTATAATTGTTGAAATTGCAATATACTGATACTGTATACTAGCGCTGGTTAACACACAACTTGGATATACTAGGAAAAGTATATTTGCCCTGCATTAGGTCATTGCCATCTTTTGAACACGGCACCACCTGTGGCAGTTAGTAATAGAGTTATCCTGTACAATAAATCTTATCTGACAGGTTCGGCGGTACTCATACACGTTGTGGTCTACTAAGCGGTACAGCGCCTCTTCTTTTTCCATAGATCCTTGAACTGAGATACATTTACGATTCGGAGCTAAAGCTACTTTCAGAAGATATAGATTATTAGCTGGATGTAATAAATTAACAGCATATTGTGCCACGGAAGCTTCAGGCCGTATATATCATCTATATATATATACCCATAAAATCAGCATTGTAAATCAATTTATGCATATATGCGCGTTCTAGCGATATATATATATATATATATATACATATACATATATATAAATTTACCAAACATGTTTTATGAGTGCTCCGTGTTAAAGGATGATAGTGGGAGCCTACCGTCGCTGCGACATATACAACCACGACCTCTCGACACCTCTGCTCAGCACCGAGTTTGAGACTGCTCATCTGCGACAGCAACAAATCCTCGGCCAAAAACTTTCCTCATTTGTCATTTCGAATATCTATTGTAGCAGGTGGCAATTCGAACGGCACTACGTGCAACAATACGTAACGGACGCCGTTACGTACAAACTGCCGTCACGTACAAAAATATTTCGAACCGCCGTCATGTACAACAATCCGAACCGCCGTCACTAACAGCGATTCGAAACACTGCAGCGTGCAGTAACTTGAATGTCGACACGCGCGACGACTTGCAACATGAAGCGCGCGGAAAATGCAAACGCTCGAAACGCTCGAAATTTCTAATCGAGAGAATAACAAGAATGTGTGTAATACTGCATCTTAGCTAACTAAAGGACGGGAAAATTCTCGCGTGTATTCGGGTAAAATCTTGCACCCGCCAGGTGAACGCCTGCCTTCCTTTCATTATTTTATCCTAGAGCTTTAGCCTTGTCCCCACCCTCCGAGATAGTGGGTGCCGACCGGAACTTGTGTTAGCAAGAGTACGGTGACTAGCAGTTTGTTAGCATGCTTGATGAAGCATGGAGACCAGCGTGAGAACTCAGTAGTTGTAACTCTCGTGCACAGAACCGACAAGTGAATCTTCAACCGAAACAGGCTAAAGAACAGCCGCTCACACCAGTAACAAAGCTTGAGGAAGCAACATTCCCAGATGAGGCTCTGGAGAGAGGCTAGCCTCCTCTAAGAGGAAAGCTAGCAACACCCTCAAGGCCAAAAGAAAGTTTGCCCACTTACTAGTCCTAAGCGAGAGGAGCCTCCTCCGCTTCACTCTGTAGACGAGAGGGACCTAGAGTTTTTGTTGGTGGCAGTGGCTGACATTGAAAAAACTAGTCAGCACACGCAGGACTACGTATACACTAATATGTAAAACAGTGATAACTATATGCCTTAATATACGTGAAATTTTCTGTAGAGCTCTTGAATTGAGTTAGAGCAACGGGGCAGTCCGTCGAGGTCTCCTCCTCCTCAAGAGGGGCTAACTGAAGGACAATACACAGACTTCATGCAAAAAGAATGGTCTGCATGCACCTACCCTGCCACTAGCGTCAGCAAAGCAAGTACCCAGGGTGACCAGCTCCAACAAGAGCTTTATTGCTAGCACAGCGGTCCGATAAGGGGAAATCCGGACATCCTTACAATCGAGGAGGTTGGGGACACTCTAGTTTCAATATTGATCCTTCCCGTCAAAGAACATGAAAACGAGTGTTCTACTCAGGTCTTAAGAGAGCGGCAATCAGTCTGTGTAGCTCCCTCAGGACAAGAGTTTTCCAGGCAGCGGCAGTGGCAACTCGTTTCGCGAAACCCGCTGAAATCGCTCTCATATAGAAAGCCCTGAAGCAAGCCATTGTGCATTATCCAGGTATGGCCCTAGAAGTCAAATGTCCAAGTCAAATTCCAGAAAACAAAATAGAGTCGCGACAAAATAAAGAGGCCTAACTTTATCTCTGCAGTTTTTGTGAAATCGGATAATGTGCTCTATGCTGAAGCCCGACATGCTCTCATGAACAATTTTAACCTAGCGAAGGCTGGAGTAGACGTTAAAAAGGCTTCAAGAACAGCTACAGGTAAAATCCGCCTGATTGTGCGAGGTATTAGATTCTATGCCTATAGAAGATTCCCCTTACAGAAGACGAAAACTTCTTTGGACGCAAGAGCTCAAACGGTCTTACAGAGATCCTCGAGCCGATGATTTTACGAGTCATTCTCAAAAGGCCCATCAAGGAAAAAAAAGCCCTAAACCCTTTAAAAACACGGACAGGTTACTACTCATGGATTGCTAAAACTGAGTTTTAATCATACGACCACCCCGAACCTCGTCGCTTTAAAATGCGGAGGACCAGGACACGTCGCAAAGAGCTGCACGACCAATGCTAGGTACTATGCATGTAACATAGGAAAACGGATCGAAACGTTCTGATACATATTGATAAAAACAAAATATGTATTTAATCTTCGAAAGTGTTATTGTTCCATTAAAAAGCGCCCGCTCGCTTCAATACGTTTGTGCTATCTTCTTTCCGAATATTACTTAAAGGTGCCATTCGGAATCGAGTTTTCATCAAATAGTCCAAAAGTGGTAAAAATGTGTGCGTTGGTGCATTGTCGTGCTGGAGGATCCAAGAGTTGTTTACCCTGAGTTTAGGCCTCTTGCGTCAGACGTTCTCGCGTAATCTTCTTAACACTTTGCATTGGTATTTTTTATGTGCCGTAGTATTTGGCAAAATTCGTAAAAAAGATTCCCTTGAGGTTGAAAACAAATCACTGCTTTTGAATCTGTTCTATCTGAATTTCTTCGATCAATTTCGATCTCTTTAGAAGCACTACAGGAAGGACTGGGCCTTGGTGTCGATGTCGCTACCATACATATCCCCATGCCTCGTCTCCTCTAATCACTCTCTGAAGAAATCCAGGGTTTTCTGCCACCGCCTGAAGCCTTAATTTAAACGTTTCCCGAATCACGCGCATTTGCTTGTCAAGATATTTGGAACAAACTTTGCTATCAGCATTTTGGCGCATAAAAATATCGGTCAAGACTATTACAACTGATCCGTGGGATATTTCAAATTCCCCCTACTATATCCCTGATAGTAATTTGGTAATTGTTTCGTAAGATTCACATTTTTTCAAAGTTATCTGCTTTCATTGATATTGAAAACCGTCTCAAACAGGGGTTATCTTCGGTCTATTCACGTCCACGCCGCGAAATCGGTGTTTCGGGGTACTCCTCGATCACTATAAGCTGTTCGTAACATTTTTAACCAGTTTAGAACACTTGATTTGGTTTTTCATCAGAGAACTTGATGCAGATTCGATGCTTGTCGGCTTGTCACCAAACTCGCCAATCGCCGAACCTTGTTTTCTCCATTTTACTGAACCAAACTGGAAAAATAAAAAGCCGTCACCCATTGAAGCCACGGAATTTCCACATGTAGCGAACGAATAGCACCTCTAAGCAAAACAAACCGGACGACCTTGGTGGTTTCAGTTCAGCTATATATATATATATATATATATATATATATATATATATATTCTGTAAATCGTTGGTTTGTCAGTTTAGGCGCGGCACATTTCGAAGCGATCTTGTCCAAGATTTACATTTTTATGTAGAGGGATAAGGACGCAAAAATATATATGTATATATGTAAAAAATAATATATATATATATATATATATATATATTTTTTTTTTTTTATACATTCGGTATACGAATGAATCCGACCACTCAAATTGCGGCCACAAAACAGTAAGCAAAGTGAAGCCCAAACAGATGCACGTCACTAATATGACGCGTCGGAACGCCGCAGGCACGCAGATGTCATACGAACGTCCAAAGCCCACGCCTCAGGCTGCCGCCGAGTTTCTCGGTTATCTCGTATTGGCTGTGCTGTCGTCGTTATTTTTGTTATTGCTTTGCTCCGATTTTCACTCTTACTGTTTTTGTACCGGCAGGCGACGCAAATCATCGTCGCTTCTCGTAGCGCTGAGGAGCGAAAGCAATCCCTTCATCTATTTTTCGTATACGCCCCTACGCCACGTTCCTCGTGTTTACGGCGTTCTGCCAGCAACAGTTTCATGTACAGCATGTTGATCACTATGCTATGACGCTTCAAAAATACGATTAATCGTACGGCTGCAGACGAAACTGAATATGCATCATTTAAATGCAGTAAGTAAGAGAGTAGAACGAGTAATTAGCAGTAGCAGCAGCAGCAGGACAAAATGCAAAAACCAACATGAAACATGATCCTTGCCCACGACAATATTAACCAAATAGTAGTTGCACTATCTAGACTGGCAACAGAACAGCGACAGCCAATTAGGGCAGCAGAATGAGGAGTACAAAAATTGATTACCGTTAATGCCAACTTATCGCACAGCAAAGCGCCCATCCTAAAACTTAATTGAGTTACCCTTATCCAAGCGACGGCTGTTCAAGAACACATTTCGTATCATGCGACTAGGCGCGCGTGCCCTGTCGACAGGCGTGGTGAACCAGGGACGATTGAATGCAACGCTATAGGGCAAACGCTTGCGGCGCCCTTTAAGAAGAGCAGCTGCAGAATATCGAAACAGTAATACCAAGAGAGTGTTTGGAATTACCGGACGTATCGTTTAAGCCTGGAAAGTTTTACCCTATTCAGCAGGTTGCTTGGCCAGCCTCCTGTTTGCCATAATTGGATCGTAACCGTGAGATGAGAGCCCTCAGCGGAACAGTGGCAACTCTACTTTAGTCGACAAAAAGCTGGATATGTTCCTTGTAAACTTAACTCTTTGTTCAGACAGAAGCTTTAATAAAGGTAGTTTGGAGGCAGGTGTTTAGCATAAGAGCCGCCTGGAGAATGGACGCTTTTGTGGCCTGTCTAACAGTAATTACACGTTTCTGTATCTTGTAGCCAAGGAAAAACACTGCCAATCAGTTACGGATTTTGGCGCAACCGAGCTTATGCCAATACGCACAAAAATATTGCGACTCACTCGTTATTGCAAGTATAAGAAAGCAGGCACAGTTCTAAACGTACTATACGCTGATATTTTATTTGTTTGAATTGATACTTCACGCTTGCCCAACAGTTCATATGGCAACATGATATCTGACTGTCAGCGGTATGGTTTATCATCTGTTATTTATGCTTACGTTCGAACGACTGGTCATTCTCTGACTAGCTCCGCTTTTGGGATATGTTAGCAGCTAATCCGTTTGCCTACCTCAGACTGCTTCTCGTCAGACCATGTGCGTGAATAGTAATAATATTTATAACCAATGTAACCACTATACGCCGCTGTTCGTATCGGCACGAACTATAACTCTTGGGGCGACGTCGGACTTATCCCATCGACTCATGGCACAAATGCAGAACGTTGTCGTTTCATCAGCTTGTCAGACAGCGGGCGTACTTACCGTTTTTTTTGTTCACTGAAGTAACCATACCTCGTTTGTGTGAGTATGGGTCTTCAAAGTAGTAGGAAACCGTTTTTCCTGGCCAACAACTCCACTAGTTCTTGGCCTTGGCTTGGAAAGACGACCCCAAAATTACCGATGAAAGTATGGACTTAAACGTGTATACACTGTCATGAGTTAAAATATCGCGTATTACCCTCAGTCAATGGCTTTGGCTCTGTGGCTGGGTGTTGCTGGTGGTGCTTCTAGTGGAGTTGGAGCAAAAAAGCTTCCCTCGTGCCCTGATAAGTGTGCCTTCTGTTGCGGTCAGTCGTGCCTCGCCATCTCTGGCTCATGATCATGCCTAGAAGGCTGGACGAGTACGACGCATGCACGGCCGACACTAATATTCCGTGCACGTCGCAGTGCCCACGACGGGCATTCTGACGAAGTCTTTATTGAACTGCTAATCGCATTAAAAGAGCATCGACTTCTTCCTGACTGCTGACGGCAACACGAGAACGAAGCCTAGACATGTCTGAACGATGAGCGCCTCCTTTGCCGCACAACAAACAAGACTATCGTACTATCGCGATGACGTGCACCCCACGCCGGTTGAGGTCGCTCGACTAACTGAATGGCGTGCTCTCTAAGGATGACCTCGTAGGCATTGCTTTTTGACTCATTTGAAGCACGGACGATGCGAGATATCTTAAGTTTAATTAAAATGCATCTTTATTATGTCATTTTAGATTCCGTTTATTATTTATATTTTATGCACCTTTATTATGCTATTTTAATATCAGGCCATCCAGCACGAAGTTAGGTTATTTACACGATCTGTCTTGGAAATTTGTGTCGACGAGATGGTGTGGTGTTACCGCTTCTAAAATTGTTTTAACGAATGCGTTTAGTTTGATACAATATATAATATTATTATTATTATTATTATTATTATTATTATTATTATTATTATTATTATTATTATAGTTTGATAACTTTGATGATTGTAAATATTATACTAAATTGATAACGTCCACTATCTCTGCTGACTATGACAAACTGCCCATACCGCCATTTTGCGACGCTCCAGTGCGTTAGAAGGTGTTTGTTTCCGTTGACTTAACTATGCGAAGAACTTTATAGTGTCAAACATGTCAGTCATACGGCCAGCTCGACGTATAAAGCCACATATAGTATTGCTAGATCGCGCACCCCGATCTTTCAAAGGCCCTAAATGCTTGCTCCCCTTCCAGAGGGCGGAGCAGTTTCCGCTTCGATCACGACCAGGTGCCGGTTATGCGGAAGCACGAGAAATCGACTCGGCCAGTTCCTCTAGTCTTTTGAGGTTTAGAAAAGTCAGAGGTCTCTGGCTAAACTATATACGTTGCGCTTGTCAGTTTTCGTTGGTTGGAAGACAGGCAATTTAGAGTAACCTTGAAGGTCACATGGGACCAAGCTTGGCAGAATCGATAATCAGGTGATAATGATAAGGGTGGGAGCTCAAAGGACAGCCAAGTCGGCGAAAGGAAGACACCAGCTTTATCGATATTAATACACACACCAGTTAGAGCTCAACGCAGCATAACGCGGCACACTGAGCTCGCCAGAACTATGCAGGTGGACTGTGCTGGCAAGATAATAAGCAAGGTAAGATAATAATATAATATTATAATCTAAAATACGCTTGCGAGACATATTACATCCAAACAACCAGAATACTTTTTTAGCCTAACCGTCAACTTGTCACAAATTTGAAATTGTGGGTTTTACGCAGTAGCAAATCATAGTACGTGTGATGCATACACTTGGAAATCGGAGTATAGAGAAGAAGTACCTTTGCGCTTCTTCCCATACCTTTATGCACACATTTGTTCATATCATATTTTCTTCAAGCTTAAATCTAGAATTATACCAATACTTTGTCTAAAAAGTGTAATTCATTTTGTATTACTGATATTCCCTGTCTATAGTGTAGTAGGTTATATGTTCTGTTTGATACATTTTTTTAGAGCTGTATATAAGCGGATATACAGAGTGCACTTTTTGTGTATAGCATAAAACTATTATATTACTAGTACATAAATATATACTAGTAATATAATAGTTTAGAAACTGCGGGAAGCAAACGGGTGCTTTACTAAAAGGCGGCACCGCGCATATATATGTATGTGCGACGTGATTCAGCTGTATTGTTGTCCTTGCCATTCAATGCATTGACGATAACAGCTGAACGTGAATAGGCTTCAGATGGACGGAACTACCCATTATAACACGTAGCAACCTTTCAAGTGTCTATTGTCATCAGGCATTCCTGTACACAGTTTCCTGCTTAGACAGGCAGAAAGGTTGAATTGACAGGGCCTGATCGATATTCTAAAATTTTGCTCTTGCGCCGAACAGGGCAGGATCGTTCTGCGGCCCGATATGTCAAACGAGCGTTTCGAAGAATCGTGCAGAGACCCGCTGCGTATTGTCATACCTGCGGGCGGGCAATGGAAAACTGCCGTAGCGTCGAAAGGTTAGTTTTACGACAACCGTTGCACATTTTCTAATGTTATTATTAATATTTTTAACTACTACACAAGCAACTGCCGCTGCTAGTTGTTGTAGTCATACATTGTTTTACCTCAATGGTAGTTTTGACATCAGAAGTAACCTCTAATGAGAATAGGTCATAGACAAAAGGCAGCGCATTATTGTCGGGTTAGAATTGACGGGTTTGACTATGTCACAAAATAGTGACAATTTTTCTTGGTAATTGTACTTCCATGACATTTCTTTCACTTATGTTGAGTGTGCATGTAACATTGATAATTTATACTGTTGTCAGCTGCTCTCGGTATGTCATTCGTGAGAGGCAGTGCAGTGATCTTTTCGTAAGGGCCAGGCAGGCAGACGCAGAATACTTCGTGCACGCTTGAAAGCACAGTTTTTTTAATTGCAATAACAATCTAAAGATTCGTTCTGGTAGACGGATAAGGCAGAAGGATGGTGAAGTCTACTAAGTGTTGGGTATAAGATTCCACTCATATATATACAAATACATACACGTGCATTTGCATGTTCAATTAGGTGACTAGAATAAACAATATAATATCAAAGAGCCTCCTTCACTTGACGCAACTGAGCCATGTAGAGATGCTGATCAACCATTCTGCTCCATTTATATCCTGCCTCAAACGTGCTACCAAACATTTTTCAGTCACACCTTTGTTGTCCCACTACACACAACACTCCTGGAGCCACCCACTCTTTTTTGTCTATTATGGTAACATAGAGGCACCACTTTGACTTTGGTGATTATTCCGTAAAATCGAGTATTGTTGTCGCCGGTTACTTGGTGTCGTAGAAATTGTTGAGTGGCAAAGTGTTGACGGAACCAATTTGTTTTACTCACATAGTCAGCTTTTAAGTGCCAAATCCTTGAGTAAACCTCATGACCTTTGCTAATGCCTCTCTGGTCCACAGCGCGGGGTTGAGAAAGAAGTTAGAAAAAATACAAAGAGAGGTGATAAGATTTGCATTGGGTTCCTGTTTTAATTGCGCCAGGAAATTTATTGAGGGGGAAGGAGGAATGTCAAAATTTATACAAAGGAAGTATAAAGTAAGCTAAGATTTAGTAGTAGGCATCAACATGTCACAAATAAAAGATGGGTTAAGCAGATGCAGCTAGTAAAGACGGCACTTAGGATTAAAACGAAGTGGAGTCGCAACGTAGAGTTTGCAGCTAGGAAAATTGGGTACAATAGTGAGCAATGGACAAGAGCGAGGGTATCAGAGAAAAGGTTGAAATTGAATTGGGTAAACAAGTCATATACAGACAAATGGAAATTAGCTATCGGTTCCAAATCGAGTTTGGCAACTATACGTAAGGAAAAGCGAAAAGGGGCGGGGTAGAATGGGTATACGATGATTCAAAAGCGAGTGGGCTATTGGCAGATGCCAGGGCAGGGATGTTGGATATAAGGATACAAAAAGCTAAATATAGAGAGGGGTAAGTACAGATTGTCGAGCATGTGGGCTAGAGAATGAGTCAAACGAGCATATTATTAAAGGATGTATAGCTTTAGGGGGAGCAGAGATATGGAGCTGTCGAAAGCCCTAGCTTTTGGACCAAATGCCAGAAAGGACCTGGTCGATAATACAAAGAAGAGGTTGTCCCAATGTAAAGTACATAATCAGCAGGTATTGAAGTAGGCATGGATTATATGGATGCGTAGGTAACATATATGCTCTCGAGCCCGGTGGCGTGGTGGCATTCGTCTGCGCCTCGCAACCGTAGGAGACACATAGGTGCGCGGGTTCGAGCCCCACCGTTGCACATTTGTATTTATGCGGGTCCGTCTATGAAGCAATGCGAAAAACAGTCCCATGGACGTTAAATTTTGGCTGAGAGTCAGCCCCGAAAGGATTTTTGTTTTAGGTAACATATATGCTGGCGCTCTAAGCGCCCCTAATATAAAAGGGTAACATGTGTATCGAGGTATGCATGTCAAGCGAACAACAAATAAATCAATCAGTCAATGAAAGGTTTTCAAACGGTATTTGTTAAAGGTACGTGGAGTTCCATACGGAATCGCCAACGTCGCACTTATCATATTTGAACTGCGCAATTTACTCTTAAGCGTTCCGCTTAGCCATGCACTCTGTTCGAACATGGCACAATAGCTTAGAACGATTTGGTGCCAATTCGACCTCGCCGGAAAGCGTTTCAGAACAAGTCTCGAAAATGCACTTTCGGCCAACTGGAACATTAATAATCGAAGGAATCCCGTGCTACGCGCTTACCTTTAAAACTAAATTGTGCGAAATGTTTTGTTGCCAGAACACAATAAGAACAAAAAATACCTTTGTTCTGCACCTTTTTCAACGGAGTTAGATAAATACGACTCCATGGCCGCGGTAAATCCCTCCCCGAGAGATATGGGAATGACTGCCTTGCAGCAGATTAAGAACTCTGGAGTTAGTGCTGAAGGTGACCGGGCTGGAGAGGACCGGGTGCTAGGTGGAATGAAGTGATTAATAAAGACACAGCTAAGAGAACAGAAAAAACTGCATTTGCAGATCGAGTCTATGCGGGCCAAATTCTTATGAAACTCAAAGTGGCTTTTTCATATTGTAATTGCACTACGAGTCGAACAAATCGTAAAAAGTAACAATGTAACAGGCAGGAGTAATCTCCTGGACAACCTGCTATTTTTCTTTGGACTTTGGCAGTGTCTTCTTCGTGTTCCTATGTCCACGCTGTGGTATCGGTGGATGTTGAGGCCTCGTCTTGAGAAGAAAACAAACCCTCCAGGGGCTACGAAAGATGCATAGACCAGCTAAGAAGATCTCTGACGGGAACAAGAAAAAGAAGGCGTAACTGAGAAACAAATACTGACTCGTTTAGTGTATTTGAATACGAAGATCTTGAGTTCAAAACTGAAGCTAGTTTAAGAAAAGTTTTAAACAAAATACGTATCAAAGCTGCTGAAGTCTTAGGGGCCTTCTTGATGCCAATATAGCACGGATTGCGGCACTGCAACACGTGAGCTAACACTGTTATAACTCATGTTAAAACATCGGCATGCATGCAGTCTCATGGGCAACCTGCTATTCTTCTGCAATGAAATATGCAAGCCATGCGTGGGGTTCCATACGGCATCGTCAATGTCGCACTTACCATCTTTGAACTGCGCAATTTATTCTTAAGTTTTCCGCTTAGCCAAGCATTCTATCCGTAAATGGCACAACTGACCTGGTCCCATTTGGCGCCAATCTGACCTCGTTAGAAAGCGTTGTAGGGCAAGTTTCGAAAACGCATAAAGAAATCATAGGTTGTACAAAGAGGTGAGGTTCTGTTGCGCTTTTGGTATAAGGAAGTGTTCCTGTTGGTTCTCTTCGTCTATGTTCAACCTATTTTCAAGTTAAGTTATATTTTACACACAAATACATTGCTTAATGTATTAGACTATATCGTGCACCGTTTTCTTTTGAAAAACCCTGTTTAATGACTTTAGATCCTTTGTTCAATCGCAAATTCTGTTTTTCTGCAAAAAGATGCAACTATTATTATATTGTTCAAAAAGCAGAACGGCCATGAACATCGACCGATCTTCCTGGTGGACGATCTATCAAAGGTTACCGATAAACTTGTGGTAGTGCTTCTAGAAACTCCGCTCTTACCTCTCATGTAGGAGGCAAGTCGTAAAGGGGAGAGCTCTATATCCGAATAACTTAAGGATATACGTTTTCCACATCCACCTGAATTTCATGCGTATAAAAACTCAGTCAGACAGTTTTGGTTCGGCGACTGTCACTGCAGGTGACATTACACTACTGATCCGCAGATACTCCTCCTTTATACAATCCGATGTAGGCAAATCACCAGTCCACGTTGAGAAAATCACTACAACTCTCAACATGTTCGGACTTGTTGTAAGCGCAAATAAAACGAGCCTCTAAAATTTCCGCCGACTGCAAGAGCGTTTTAGGAATAGGAGCTAAGGTTTCGTACAAGAACATGCCTAAAACAGCTAACCGTCCCAGTCTACTGCTATATTAAGTTAGCCTCATGTAGAAAATATAGCGCCAGAGTGTTAAATTAAGGCCTCTTGGCGTTCCCATTAAAGGTATTCTCATAATGTACAAAACTCTTCTGTTCCAGTCGTTGGCTAAGCAATTGCAAACATTACCTAATAGCAAGGCGAGCGAACATAGTATGCGGCCAGGTGACAATTCTTTTTTGAGTAGTATTTGTACCTTTGAGAGAGCAAGTCGTCGCCCAACTCCCGTCAATGCGCCAATGAGCGGGAGTACGTTGATAAGAGCACCTTCTTGCGCTGTTTTAGTCGCGAGGATTTGGCTAGCAGCTTTGCAGTCTTGACCAAACAGCATGACAGATAAAGCATGAAGTTCGGACCCCGGGCAAGTGAGATGGATTTTTGAAGCCAGTGCTGTCACGAACTTGTCTTTCTCGTACTCTATACATTCGTGATGTCCCGCTTGCAAGACGATAGACGACACCGGTCCACAAGCAGTGTTGATATGCTTCCCCGCCTCGGCCACTATGCTGTCCATGTCTCCTTTCGTAGACGAACGTACTAGGATCGGAGTCCCATTGGACAAAAGTTAACCTTAGCGCCGAACCGAGCGGCTGAGCTGTCACCAACGTCACCCACTACTAACGCGGCCTTTTTCAGCGGGAACGACGCGACAGCATCCTTCCCCACTGGGGCTTTACCGTGTCGAGTAGGAGACAGCTGGGATTGAATTTGCTTGAGATCAGCAACTTCACGCTCGAGTGACAACATTTTCTGAAACAAGAATATCTGAAATACCCCGTGGATTCAATCTCCAAGTTGAGGCTATCCATAAATGTTATGAACCGTTCGATGCTGAAATCAGCTCTTGGCCCACTACATACACGGCAATGCCAGTCCGCTATAGTCCCTGGAGATGGTAAAGCTTCATTCCATTTCAAACATGCTCCGTGGATTACTCGATTGCATCTTGCACAGCACAGGTTGAGCCTACCTTGGGCGGTTTCCTGGCGTCTTACGCACACAAGGTTTACTCGCAACTCTTTCGGACGTGGGTTGTGTAAAGGTGACAGGAGCGGTCGCTTCTGGCCACCAGCATTGGTAAGGGTTCCATACACAGTACCTTGTTGTTGTGAACTGCAAATATTCATTCAGGCTAGATTATCCCGACTCTCATGTGCTGCTCTCTTAAAACAAAGTATTCGTGCTGCAATTTATGCTCAAGCAAAATATTATCTGTTTTTTTTTTTTTTTTTGGGAGCTACTAAAAATGTTGTTCATGATATTTATGTGTCTGTACGAATGAATCACATGAACTTATTTGCAAAGAACTATCGGTTTGTTGCACTGGGCCTAATTGCCTATAAGTGCATAAGTATATTTCTCGTTGACCAAATCTTAATACTCTTGGACGAAACGGCGCTTCCGACGCTTTGCTGCAATGATAGTCTTAATAAACGATCTAATAAATTATTTTATATTACAAATAACGAATGCTTTTAAACAAACGCAGATTATCTCACGTGTATCTCACAGTATATAACTGTGATTCGAAATTATCTTACAATAAGTTTAGCCAGAAACTGCTACTCGCTAAGAGTGCCAAGGTCTCATCTGCTTTGTGTGTCCCATCAGAGATTCTAGATGGGGTAACTGCGTGTCACATATTTTATATATGATTTTGCTAAAGTCAACTATCGAGGTTTCGTTTTCTGGTATACAGAAAACAAAGTGATCATTTTAGCGCAAAAGTGTATAGCATTGTAATTGAAAACAGGATTATAACGTAAATGAAAGAGCCCACAGAGTTTACGCAGGACCTCGACGCGTTTGTCGTCCTGGAGTGTACCTCAGTATCTAGTTAGACAATAATCACTGCCAGTGGTTATATATAAAGGCATCAGTTTTATTTTACGGTAACTTCTCTACAAGTAGTTTGTTTAAGTAGTGGCGGATATCGTGGTCTTGGCTGCTTGCCTCGTGTCTGTGCGCTGCGCTAGTTTCTGAAGGCTGTTTGCTGCCAAACGATCGAAAAGCAGGCTCCAAAATTTCTGCATCCTCGGCATCGTTGTCAGGGCGATCAAAACCTTCGGACAAAGTCAGACAAAGTCTTGGTCATCGCCATCGTCTTCATAGAACTCAGGATGGTCAGGATCGTATTTCTGGGCGCTGACAAGTTTTTCATCGTAGCGGATTATTGGAACTGAAAAAGGCAGCGTGATCCTTAGGGCAACGTCGATAGCTTGGTCGTCCATGATAACAGTCCGTTTCTTACGCGACTTCGCCCTTGTTGCTTCTTGACGATCCTGTGCATTTTGTAGGTACGCCAACACTGAATCGAATGTTGGCGACTTACGATTGACATGTGATGCACTCTTGATGGTTCTTGCTGTTTTGGTGATTTCGTCCGTGTACTGAAAACTTGACGAACTTGCGATCAGTGGGAAAGAGATCATCAAGGTGAAGAACAGCACATGATCCTCGTAGAAAAACGTTCGTTCTTCAACACGACGCTGCTCTGAACGTTCACTACTCGTTGGTGAACAAAAATGCAGGCACATCAGTAGACCTAGCATTCGTGTGTTGAAACGGCCAAAATGCATTGTTGCGGAGTCGAGCGTAACTCAGAAGAATAATTTTTGTTAATTTGGACAATCGTATTTATAGCAGAAGTTCAACTCGCTCCGCCTTTACTCACAGGCCTAATCCTCTACCGCGGCGTAGGCCTCTCTCCCCATAAACGATTTCTCCCAATGCATCTTGCCATTTCTCTCTGATTGGTCTCAGCGATCAAAGTCGACTCCGGTCAGCAGGAATCCCTAGCGGAAATTCGAGTACGCGCCAAAGCAGCGACACAGCTGACACTTCATATGAGCAAGGCCTCCTACTGTGATTAGAGACTGAGCGGAGACTCTTGCACATGAAAACATTAATTGATCTTGCGATGACCAACTCCGTCTGCTGGTGCTTATGATTTAGTTATGTTCAATATGTAAGGTGACAATAGAGCTAAGGACTCTCGCTAGTCATCGCGGATCAGCTCTGAATGGGACGTATTATAGGTCTAGAGAAACGTTCCGAAGATTTCATAGAGATGTCTACATGGACCAAGCCTAATCTACTGCGTTCGAGAACAATCTGTAGGACTATAAATACAGCTGACACAGAGTGTAGTGAAGCACCACAGAAAAGTGCAGTAACACTCTACAGATTACTGCAGGCGATCGTGTTTTCTTTTTCTACGTACTGCTACTACTACTAAGGCTAGTCTAAGTTCAATAGAGTAAGTCATTAAGTTAGCGTGTATAGTTCAAGTACATATTTATTTCACTTATATTGAGTATGTATATAACATAGACAATTATACAGTTGTCAGCTGCTCGGTGCATGGTATTCGAAGAGACAGTGCAGTGATCTCCTTACAAGGATCAGGCAGGCAGACGCATGAAACTTCGTACACACCTGAGAGCACAGTCGACAGATGCACTCCGTGTACTCCTTGTGGAAGCTCGTGTTTGAACAGACCAGATGATGGTAGCCATGAATTTTTATCTGGTATATACGTGGCGATTGTCAAATGCAAGCTTAGGCTGAGAGAGGTGAAATGCACTGAAAGTATACAATTCTTTAATCTCTCGTCGGACTTGTTCAACCTTATATTCTCATCTCGAGATAAAGCTCTCGAATGGTACTGTACGCGGCGTCTTCGACCTCAATCGAATTATCTCATCAACCGGTGCACAGCCTAACTTTAAGTACACAAAGCGGCTCACGTGTCACAATATGTAGGTACCCTGAAATTGTAGATAGGTCACTTTTCGACTTTAAATCGCATTAAAGGCCGTGTCAAAATGTCCTTATCTACTTTTAACGCTTTCATATCAACAGCAGTAAGTAGGCCTATGTTAGCATGCCGAGACTTGTCACACTCTTGTTCAATCACTTCCCATACAAAGTAGTCAATTTTCAATTTCAATTTGAGGTTTATTCACGGAACCGCAATTTCACAATGCTTAAGTTCTCGTATATATAAATGTTTAAAATGTGTATTAACACCAACATTATATATTTCATATTTTAACATGTCTCACTCCATACGAAACTAGCAATTAAAGTTGCTAAAAACTTCTCCCGTTTACATACATGGCACGCTTTCTTCAAGCTATTCACGGGTAACTAGTTTTGACTAGAGTTTTTACTCGTTACCAATTTTTTCATCTCACGTTTAAATAATCTGACTGAGGTAAGTACACGAATTTATTTGGGAAGTTCGGTCCAGATAGTCGGCAGGATGTATGCGAGAGCATGACGAGTGAACTGGCCTCACAAATTCCGTTACACGTCGAGTTGTGCGTCTAACAGCAGCTCTTATAGAAAAAGGAGCATCATCCGGAATAATCCTTCTATACATCTTAAGTGCAAGCATGGCAATTTTTACCCTGTAAATATCCCTAAGTGGTTAAAGCTTAAAGTCTTGAAAACACTTGCGAACCGATCGCTGCGGCGCACGTTAAATACTGCCCTGAGGGCATCATTCGGAATGACTTCGGCCCTATGAGTTACACCTTTATTATGAAATCCCCAAATTGAAATACCATAACAAAGAATTGACACAATAGCATTTCATACCTCATAAGAAGACCCTCGACAGGCACTCCTAGCTCTCGTAGACGACGGATAGATAAAATTACTGCATAGCATTTAGGCGTAATAACGTCTAAGTGATTATGCCATCTAAGCGTCTCATGTAAAGTTAAGCCTAGATATTTGATAGTAGAGGAAGGTGTCACTTCCGTTCCATTGAGCTTCAGCATTTGAACCTGCGTGGCCCTTTTGACAGGGCGAAACAACATAAGTCCAGTTATGGTTGCAATTATCACCAGACCGAATTTTTCAAACACAAGAACAGATTGAAGAACAGATCGGGGCTGTTCAGCGGTCATACGTCCTCGTCCCAGAACATGCTGATAATGATGAGTGTTTATTTTACAACAAGTGTACATTTCAAGAAAGTACATCATTATAAATCTAATTTCTGTAAAACATGAACATTTTAGCGACCGTCCAACCGGGCGAGAAAATGTAGAGACCACCGGGGCGCCTAGGAGCTAGCTGCGTAGTATTTAGCGCACGCCTGCGAATAGAACCGGCAACGGCAATGACCGCCAGCCTGGCGTAATCCGTGGGTCAAACACACTAAGTGATGATGCCCATGCACAACGAACATTGTGTACAAGTGCCGACTGCTAGCGGTTTCCGAGACCGGTCACTTGCGGATCGAAGTCCCAGAATTGTGTTTTCAGTGCACATTCGGTGCTGTAATTAACTTTTACAATCGCAGTGTACAATGATCGCTACCATTGGTAGTCCCCCTCCCCATTTCCGGATATCGACATTTTCACATCAGCCGGCCAGGCGATACATAGCAGCGGGAACCTTGTCAGTTGTAGCCACTATCGCCACCAACAACAGTCGTTGCAGCTGGAAGTGCGTCGTCTGCACTAAGCATTAGGTTAATACGAGTACATCATCAGTATACATGGTAGGGAGGCGTTCACCTCCGCCCGCCGCTACTTTAGCAGAATCCTTTGTATTCGTACACAGCCAATGAGGAGGATGCAGAAGACAACTGAGTACATTTTCAAGGCCCTGCTGAGTCCAATGGTGGTGGTGGCACCAGCATCGGCGCCGTTGACACGCCCATTGGTGGTGATAAGGAGAGAAGTGCGCGGTGCAAGTGGTGAGAGAGGGCGAGGTCTTGGAGATAGTGTGGCCGCTGCTGATGTCGGGGCAATGGCAGCGCCATCTAAGAGAGCGCCTCGTAAGCGCCAGGGTTAGTGGCTCAAGATAGACAGTTAAAGGAAAAATATACGGGGTATACCCCACGCTAACTGAGGCAACAATTGTAAATACTTTGGGGTCGCCCGGCGTCACCAACGCTATTCGTGTGCGGTCCAAGAACATCAGAACCGAGTTCGTCATGGCGACGGACGCAGCGCGGTGCTGTTATGTAAGGGCAGCCATGAAGTTACCTCGATATCGTGTCCCCATCGCTTAGATTGCATAGAGCATTTTAAAAGATCTGGCGATTGCGTGATTCAGCAAAGCCCGGATATCATAATACTAGTCAAACTCTGTGCTTCAATTGCAGAGATTCAACCATTGGAGTCATTTAGCAACAGCAATTTTGCTGCGATCGTACAGAATAGGATCAAGGTACCGCAGAAAACAAGCGTTCCACCAGTCAAAATTAAAATTGAGCCAGTAGCACCAGTCTGTTCGGCGGCTAGCATCACAAACGGTATGACACATGGCAATAGTCTAGACGCAATGATCATATTGTTATCCGCAAAGATCATCTTACAAATAATCGACGCAGTAGTAATAATAATAATAATAATAATGGATTACGTCCTCGACATCTAAGAGATATGTTGGACAGCACAATACCCTCTTCCGAAAGACAGCCAGCGGAACTGCGCTGTCTGACTAACTTGACTCTAAGTAGCAGGCTGCTAAGTTTTTGCCACCCAATCTTCTATGGGGCAGATCTGACAGCCCTGAAGAAAAAAGACGGTTCTATTAGACCGATAGCGTGCGGCCTCACTTTACGTAGGCTGGTTGACAAAGTAGCGATTGCCATCAATAGGACGGCAATCGTGAAGGCGGTGGTACCTCACCAGGTTGGCGTTTCAGTTAAAGGCGGAGCTGAAGCTGCAGCACACGCAACTCGGGCTTTCACGGAGGCAGAGGGGCCCCCACGAGTCCTGGTAAAACTAGATTTCCAAAACGCCTTCAACATCATCTGACGCGATGTTATCCTTAATGAAGTTAAAGCGAACGTTCCACAAATGTTTTGCTTAGCGTGGCAGAGCTACGGCACGCCACCACTTCTGTCCTGGGGAGAGAGTGAGCCTCTTCTCTCAGCCAACGAAGTACAATAGGGAGATCCGATTGGGCCCGCCTTATTTAGTGTAGGAATCTCAGGATTAGTGCCCCGCATGAAAAGTCCACAAAATGTGTGGTACCTAGACGATGGTATACTAGGCGGCCCGGCAAACATAGTAGCCTCCGACATACGCGAAGTGCTACAATTTGCAGAGGAGGGAGGCTTAACTCTTAACGCCTCAAAATGCGAGCTCATAGCTGGAGGTGGAACCTCCCACTAGCAGGATGAGGCATGCAACATCATTGCAGTAGCCCTGCCCGGTACAAGGATAATTGAGTTGCCTGACCTGGAAGTCCTGGGAGCGCCCATTGGATCTCGGAAGATCTCGAAAACTCTCCTGGATAAGCGGAACGCCCTCCTGTGTATCAAAACTCGGTTATTGGCGATGCACGCACAGGCTACTTTATGCCTATGGAGATACAGCCTAGGATCATCTAGGCTAAACTACATTATACGCACGTCCCCTGCAGGTCAGTACTCTGATCATTTACTAGCATTTGACGAGATGGCAAAGGAGATACTGAGTAAAGTTCTAAACGTGGCCCTTACCGACCGATCCTGGGAAAGGACCACACTTCCTCTCAGCGAAAGAGGATTGGGACTAAGGTCCGTGGCAGAGCTTGCTTCGTTGTGCTACGCGGCCTCTATTATAGAGTTTTCGGGGCTTGTGGAGACGTTGTTAGAACCGGATGTTCATTCTGTGCTGCGCGGGAAGAGGGACGAAGCTGAGCTGGCAGCTAGACAATCGATAGGCCCTAGCATCTGGGAGCAACACCCTACACAGCACATGCTTGACAGCTACAAGTGTCAAGCGACCGCTCGCACGATCTTAGATGACAACCAATCCCCAACAGAGAGAGCGGTATTCATAGCTGTCCGTGACACTTTTAGCAGTGGCTTCCTAAGAGCACTTCCATCCTCACAGCTGGGCACCATGCTGGACAACACCTCCTTCCGCATGGTGGCCGCTCTGAGAATAGGCGCTCCCATATGTGAGCCATACGAGTGTAAGGCGTGTGGAAAAACTGTGGGTGAGGACGGACTGTACCCTTTGAGCTGCACTTAAAGCCTTGGTAGGGCTCCCAGACACGCAGAAATCAACGCGATCCTAAAGAAGGCTCTTTGTAGAGCCGGCATACCAAGCACCCTGGAGCCCAGGTTGGGCCTCGAAGACGACAAAAGACCAAACGGCGTCACCATCCCGCCATGGTCCAAGGGCAAATGCCTGGTATGGGATGCCACGGTATCATGTACAGTGGCTTGTTCATACTTGATGCATAGCGCCATCAGGTCAGGGTGGGTTGCTAAACATGCCGAGATCGCAAAGAAACGCAAATACTCTGATTTGGGGAGGAGATATCACTTCGTACCCATCACCATGGAAACGTAGGGCTCAATCAGCAAGAGCCCAAGTATCCTCCTCAAAGACCTAGGTATCAAAATTAGTGCTAACACGGGTGACCAGCGCGAGGGCGAGTTTCTGCGTTAGCAACTCTCGCTCGCAGTGTGTAGGAGAAACGCCGCCGGTATCATCGGCTCTATGGATTGAGAAGGGGGGCGGTGAGCCTACACTGGTACATGTTTGGGTCTCACAATTGTAGGGAAATACTGAAAAAATGAATAAATAATAATAATAATATATGGAACACGTGTATAGTCATTTATTTACTTAAATAACAAACATTTTTTAAGATAACGACAAGTCAATATCGGATTGAGTGCATCTAGTGCAGTGAAACATCTAGTGCAGACACAGTTGTCATACTCGTCATGGTGCTCAGACCGTCTACATAGGGTGTGGTGGAAACCATGAGCAGCGTATCGTGTTATCACATGTCTGTTAGTACGGCCCGGTCCCTTCCACACCCCGTTTCTCACTGCGCCGGTGTTAAAAAAAATCCGGATCGAGTTCGACCATCGTTACTTACCATCTTCCAATGCATTCGTCAAAGGCCGCGGTGCAAGGGAGGTCTAAACGACGCTTTAACTCTTCTGTGAAAAGCGGACAATCTGCGAGTAAGTAAACAAGTCGGTTGCGAGTTGACATGTGGAGTTGCAGGGCCCGTTTGAGAAGGGCTACTTAACGCGATTCAGTTGCTGCAGGGTCCCACGGATGCTCCCATAATAAGTCAATTCTAGAAGTGGCGACAGGAGTAACTTTCAAGTCGAAAAGGCGGATGGCTGTGGCGAGGGATAGGACCCTGGAGATGGTACAGCTTCATCCGATTTCAAACATGCTGCGTGAATTGTTCGATTGCAGCTTGCACAGCACAAGTTGAGCCTACCTTGAGCGGTTTCCCGGCATCTTGCGCACACAAGGTTTACTCGCGACTTTTTAGGTCGTTGGACGTGGACAGGTGATAGGAGCGGTCGCTTCTGTCCACTAGCATCGGTAAGCGTTCCATTCACAGTACCTTGTTGCTGTGGAGTGCAAATGATTGTTTAGGCTAGATTATCCCGATTCTCATGTGCTGCTCTTTTAAAACAAAGTATTCGTGCTGCAATTTGTGCTCAAGATATGATCTGATTTTATGTTGATTTTTTTGGGAGCTACTAAAAATTTTGTTTATGATATTTATGTGTCTGTACGAATGAGTCAAACTTATTTGCGAAAAACTATCGGTTTGTTGTACTGGGCTTAATTGCCTATAAGTGTATAAGTATATCTCTCCTTGACCAAATCTTAATACTCTTGAACGAAGCAGCCCTTCCGACGCTTCGCTGCGATTATAGTCTTAATGTAATAAATTATTTTAAATTACAAATGACGAATGCTTTTAAATAAACGCAAATTATTTGCGTTTGCACGTCACCTGTATCTCACAGTATATAACTGTGATCGGAAATCATCTAAATATCACAGAAAAAAGTTTAGCCAGAAACTGCTACTCGCTAAGGGTGCCGAGGTCTCACCTGCTTTGCGTGTCCCATCAGAGATTCTAGATAGGTTAACTGCGTGTCACATTTTTTATATATGATTTTTGCTAAAGCCATCGAGGTTTCGTTTTCTGGTATACAGAAAACAAAGAGATAATTTTAGCGCAAAAGTGTACAGCATAGTAAATGAAAACAGGATTATTACCTAAATGAAACAGCCCGCAGAGTTTACGCAGGACCTCAACGCGTTTGTCGTCCTGGAGTATACCTCAGTATCTAGTTAAACAATAATCACTGCCAGTAGTTATATCTGAAGGCATCGGTTTTATTTTATGTTAACTACTCTAATTAACAAAGTATCTTGCTTTTACAAGTTTACAACACAGCGCATACTGTACATGTAGCATGTTTTTTTTATAGGACCGTCATCTCCGGACGGCAAATTTATTTAGGTTCAATAGCTCTTCATTGAGCTTGAAATTTTCAATATTACATAAATTCAAACAGTTATAACTATTCAGGTAATTTTGCAGAAAAGGCTATCGCCCGTGTGTGCCCGCTCTTGTGAGTGTGTCAACATCCTTCATATTACATAACGGTGTTTAATATAATTTTTTTATTTATGCTTTAAATGTGTTGAAAGACTCATCCAAATACACATGATTTTAATATATCCGGCGAAGTTAAACAAATCGGTTGTTTAAGTTTGGTTTTGCATTCATTTATAGATAATAATTCTCATACACATCTAAACAGATGAGGAAATCTGGCATTTATGTTTACCATTTTTGTGCTCCATGTATATGCTCTTGTATGGAATCGAAAGGTCCAAACAAGATAAGCTATCGGCCTGATTCATTACACGGCGTCCATTGCAGTATTTTTTCATGGGATTCAAGTAGTTTTTTAAGTAGTGGCGGATATCGTGGCCTTGGCTGCTTACCTCGTGTCTGTGCGCCGTGCTAGTTTCTGAAGGCTGTGTACTGCCAAACGATCGAAAAGCAGACTCCAAAATTTCAGTACCGAAGTCAGGGCAATTAGCAATGTCGTCACCAAAATTAGAGTGATCAACAATGTCGCTACCGAAGTCAGACAAAATCTGAGTCATCCACATTGTCGTCATCGAAATCAGGATGGTCAGCATCGTACTTCTGGGCCCTGACAAGTTTTTCGTCGTAGCGGATCATTGGAACTGAAAAAGGCAGCGTGATCCTTAGGGCAACGTCGATAGCTTGGTCGTCCATGATAACAGTCCGTTTCTCACGCGACTTCGCCCTTGTTGCTTCTTGACGATCCTGTGCATTTTGTAAGTACGCCAACACTGAATCGAATGTTGGCGACCTACGATTGACATGTGATGCACTCTTGATGGTTCTTGCTGTTTTGGTGATTTCGTCCGTGTACTGAAAACTTGACGAACTTGCGATCAGTGGGAAAGAGATCATCAAGGTGAAGAACAGCACATGATCCTCGTAGAAAAACGTCCGTTCTTCAACACGACGCTGCTCTGAACGTTCACTACTCGTTGGTGAACAAAAATGCAGGCACATCAGTAGACCTAGCATTCGTGTGTTGAAACGGCCAAAATGCATTGTTGCGGAGTCGAGCGTAACTCAGAAGAATAATTTTTGTTGGTTCGGACAATCGTATTTATAGCAGAAGTTCAACTCGCTCCGCCTTTACTCACAGGCCTAATCCTCTACCGCGACCGTAGGCCTCTCTCCCCATAAGCGATTTCTTCCAATGCATCTCGCCATTTCTCTCTGATTGGTCTCAGCGATCAAAGTCGACTCCGGTCAGCAGGAATCCCTAGCGGAAATTCGAGTACGCGCCAAAGCAGCGACACAGCTGACACTTCATATGAGCAAGGCCTCCTACTGTGATTAGAGACTAAGCGGAGACTCTTGCACATGAAAACATTAATTGATCTTGCGATGACCAACTCCGTCTGCTGGTGCTTATGATTTAGTTATGTTCAATATGTAAGCTGACAATAGAGCTAAGGACTCTCGCTAGTCATCGCGGATCAGCTCTGAATGGGACGTATCATAAGTCTAGAGAAACGTTCCAAAGATTTTATAGAGATGTTTACATGGACCAAGCCTAATCTACTGCGTTCGAGAACAATCTGTAGGACTATAAATACAGCTGACACAGAGTGTAGTGAAGCACCACAGAAAAGTGCAGTAACACTCTACAGGTTACCGCAGGCGATCGTGTTTTCTTTTTCTACGTACTACTACTACTACTAAGGCTAGTCTAAGTTCAATAGAGTAAGTCATTAAGTTAGCGTGTATAGTTCAAGTACATATTTATTTCACTTATATTGAGTATGTATATAACATAGACAATTATACAGTTGTCAGCTGCTCGGTGCATGGTATTCGAGAGAGGCAGTGCAGTGATCTCCTTACAAGGATCAGGCAGGCAGACGCATGAAACGTCGTACACACCTGAGAGCACATTCGACAGATGCACTCCTTGTAGTCCTTGTGGAAGCTCGTGTTTGAACAGACCAGATGATGATAGCCATCAATTTCATAATATTTGCGTTTCTTTATTTTCCGTATAATACATTAGGTATATGATACACACATCAAGCTAGCTAAGCCAATGCGCATTGTGACTGTCACGTGTCCGTTTCGATGAGGCCAGGGCGAGACCACTTCAGGAGTGTGCCCCGAACGGAGGCAGCGTTTCCACGTTGTATGTCAAGATCCAGGCGTTGTTTAAAAAAGGACGATGACCTGTTATCACCGGATGACAGGTTTAACAAGGTCCCAACTTTGCAGATCAGCTGCTTGGTCCGAACGCCAGGGGCACCCAGGGTTTCAAACGCGAGAGGGCAAAATTCATGGGGATAGCCGATTGATGAGTATTTTCTCAACTTGTTAGTCTCCGCAAGGTGGGCTGCATAACCAGCTTCGGATGTGCCGCCACCGACCATAGAAGGAGCTAAGGAGTCGGTAACGGTTGCATCCCAAACTAGCATTTTGCCTCGCTCGAATGGTGTGAGTGTCATACCATCTGGACGTTTGCCGTCCTCCGCGCAGAGGCCTGGGGGTTCAAGAATGCACGGACGACCGCACGACCTAAGGGCTCTGCTAAAGGTCTCATTAATAGCGGCATGTCGCGATGGAGCCACCGTTGATCGGCCTATGTCATGCGGAGCTGTCACCATCAGCAAGCATCACCTTCACCAACACCCTTATCATTATCACCATCATCATCAGAAGAAAAATCATCATCATCAGAAGAAGAAGACGGCGACGACAGACAGACAGACGAAAAGACAACCCGACAACAAGATGAACCACGACAAGTTCAGAGAACATCGAACAAGAGGCTGCTGCTGCTACTGCTGTTACTGGCGCTAGATGGCTTGGAATCCGAGTCTCGAATCTGAACAGTTCTAACCGCCACCACTGTCGCAGCGACGTCCACCGACCGACCGATGGAGATGAACGGTGGAGCCATGAATTTTTATCTGGTATATACGTGGCGATTGTCACATGCAAGCTTAGGATAGAGGTGAAATGCACTGAAAATATACAATTCTTTAATCTCTCGTCGGACTTGTTCAACCTTATATTCTCATCTCGAGATAAAGCTCTCGAATGGTACTGTACGCGGCGTCTTCAACCTCAATCGAATTATCTCATCAACCGGTGCACAGCCTAACTTTAAGTACACAAAGCGGCTCACGTGTCACAATATGTAGGTACCCTGAAATTGTAGATAGGTCACTTTTCGACTTTAAATCGCATTAAAGGCCGTGTCAAAATGTCCTTATCTACTTTTAACGCTTCATATCAACAGCAGTAAGTAGGCCTATGTTAGAATGCCGAGACTTGTCACACTCTTGTTCAATCACTTCACATGGGTGAACAGATTTTTTTTTTTTCTTTATTTATATAAGTTCGTTATATTAGCACTTTGGAGTGGACAATTGTCTCCGTGCGAACGTGTGATTACGGGTTCTCTAACCCAGGGTTAGCCCAGTTCAGCAATGTGCCCCGAACAGACGCTGCATTTCCTCGTTGGATGTCAAGCGACAGCCTCTGACGCAAGAATTCGGATGCTCTCGAGTCTCCTGTCGAAAGATTAAGGCTTCTGCCTACGCGTTGAATCAGTTTGAGCGTAAGGGGACCTGCAGTTCCCATAGTCTCGAACGCTAACGGACAAAATTCGTGCGGATAATCCACACTGGAATATTTCCTGCATTTGTTAGCCTCAGCTAACCTGGAAGCATGACCTGCTCGGTCCGCACCTGCACCGACCATCGAAGGGGCTAATGAGTCGGTTACAGTTGCGTCCCAAACAAGCATGCGGCCACGCTCAAAGGGCGTCAAAGTCAGGCCGTTCAGGTCTTTTTCCGTCATCCCTCGATAGACCCGGGGGCTCTAAAACACATGGGAAGCCGGCAGATCGAAGTGCGCGACTAAAGGTGTCATTTGGAGCAGAGTGACGTGCTCGTCGGCCTGCACTAACGCGCATGACAGGCCATGATGGGCCAACGCGTCTACAAAATCACCACAACGACATCGGTGGGGCACGACTAGGTCAACACCAAGCCGCAGCCCTGCGCTTATGCGCGTGGTCTCGTCGTCTAACAGAGTCCCAATTCGAGGACATGGTAAGGCGTGTAGCCAAGCCCCAGCCCCTTGACTACTAACAGCTCGAAGCCTGGCTTTATCGGCAACAGACGGTGCTCTATTAATCAAGTTTGCTAGTCGCTTTTCTTGTAAGGGGGTTGTCCAATTGCCCTGGTTAGCCCTATCGTCGGGAGGTGAATCAAATAACAACGACAATTCGTCGGTCAGTCTTTGAAGTTCCCTGTTATAGGCGTCCCACCCATCACTGTCCAATAATGCTTTAACCCTGTCCGCGGCCTGGGTCAATGACGACACGATTGCAGGTCCTGCCGTCATGACCGCGTCCGGCACACCTAGGCCGCCTAAAGAAACCGGGAGCATAACCTGTTCCCTTGCCGCAGCGGTCAGCTTAAGATTTAGTATGATCTCTAAAATGTCTAAGCTAAGTCCATTAAAAGGCTGTAAGAGCTCTTGTGATAAAAACAGGTTGCTACCTCTAAGCAGGTGTGTTAACCTCGTGGCTGAAAAAACAGGATCTAAGAAGGAATAAGCCGCAGTGGGCCCCCAATCGGGGTAGTCTGCTTGCCGCGAAGTCAAGTTTGTCCCTTCGACGTCTAATGCCTTTGCAATGCCTTCTGGCAATAAAGGGACACCTAGCAGCTCCAGGTTAACCTTGTCCACTACACGACAGCCCGGAAGTAATTCAAAAAGGTTAGTTAAATCTACAGGCTCAACTTCGTTGTAAGCTGTAACATGTACTTCACATTTAACCGGGTTCAATGTCAGACCGCTAATAGCACCAAATTCAATAACTTTCCGTATGTCGTCAAGTACGGTCGGGAGGTCCCCGCCCAGAATACCGTCATCTAAGTACCAAGGCATTAAGGGGGGACTGCAGTGAGTCCACCAATTCCTTAATACTCAAACAAAAAAGTGGAGGACCCAGGGGATCGCCCTGCTGAAGACCTGTCTGCGATAGCATAGTGTTGTGGGGCATTACAAGGTGGGATGGTTCTGAACCATAGGCCAGGTTTCGTCTGGTGAAACAGTAATGGTGCCCACGACTTGACGGCTCGAAGCAATGATCCCTCCGGACGCTATTGAAGGCGTTTCGGAAGTCCAGCTTGACCATCACCGTTGGCAATTTGCGCGATTGCAAAAATGCACGAGCACAGTGGACAACTACCTCTGTACCCCCCGGGGTAGCGAATCCTAGCTGGTGTTGGCCAAGAGTTGCTGAAATAGCTTCCCTATTATCGTAGCAGCCGATTTTTGCCGCCAGTCTGCGAACGACTGAGGAACAAGCGATCGGACGTAATGAGCCATCTTTTGTTTTAATGCAAACATCCTTGCCCCAAAAATGAGCGGTAAAGACGAGACGGGGCGAACCCCATCTGAGTACATCCACCACTTTAGCAATGGCGTCCGCCAGCTCGACCGGCCGTGCTGCCCAGCGCACCAGACAACAAGTCCTGCAACAGACGAGGTCGTATGAAGTCTAAGCCGGCAGCTGAACTTCTGCTAAATGTCTTCATCGCACTCATTATCTCTTCCCGTGAGGTGTTGAAGAAGGCAGTGTGACTGCCGGTGGTGTGGGCATGGAGAGATCCGTAGGCGATCTGGATTGTTTGGAGCGGAGAGCTCTGTATTTTCGTTGGCTTTCGCTAGCATATCCTGAGAGCTCACCAATCTGCAGCACCGGAGATATCGCCTTCCGACAGCTTGACTTTCACTCGTCTGGGAAGGTCATCCTCGAGGGTGGGCCATCATTTTGCGTCCTGATCCTCGTGTGTCAGATCCTCAAGCCTTATCCCGACGGCAAAGTCGCGTAGGTTCTTCCTGATTAGAATAGACAGGGATTGAGCATCCTTTCTGGCCGAGGGAGTCGCAAAACGACCGGAGCGAAGGGAGAACAGGAGTACCAGCGGAGAGGTCGTTGTCCTTGGCGACATTTAGGAAGACCTTAGTGAGCTCCTCCGCAACAGGTGACCGCACAGATTAGGTAAAATGCGTAACAGTTTGGCATGACGCATGTTTGCCTGGATATCGATGAGTAGTGTGTTAACATCAAATTCTCTGCTCGAGCCTGTGGGATGTGGACGGCCTGTTGACGTTATCGGCCGTGTCTGACCGATATATGCCTGGCGAGACCCCTCCTCGTGAAGACACCTCTACACACAGGACATGTTGCCCTGTTGGGGTCACCGACAACAAAAGCATGATCGGCCTCACTTCCGTTTGGGATCTCGTTGTCTGGCATTATGATGTGAAAGCTTTAGCTTCTCTGCAAGTGGAAGGAGGGCCAGGAGAGGTTTAAGGACCTCTGCAATTGTCTTCAAAGTTGCCGCCAAATCAGGACTGATGCCCTCTAGCATCCGAGCGACGTCCGTTAAGGCGCCTCCAACGTCTCTGCGCGGCGTCTTGGGATGGATCTTTCTCTTTGTGATAAATTTAGAAGCGCGCCGCGGCCGAACTTGGCGACTCCTGTATGTCTTGGCTCGCTTTTGTTTGGGCTTTGGTAACGGCCGCGGATTAGGAAGAAGCAGCTGAGGCGAGGTGCTTTCTTTCGTGGCGGATATGCCCCTGAGAAACTGCTGCGTAGGAAGCTTTGGTATTGTTAGAACAACCAGTTGGTGCGGTTTCTGCGGCAGTGCCTGTGACGTCAGGACCTTCCGTAATCGATGCACTCGGGTGCGCTGCCTTAACTTGCTGAAGAAGTCTGGCTCCATGATAATCCTGTTACGCTCACGAAGATAAGCCCACACGCGGACAAGAGGCGATCCGGCCGCGTGAGGGCCACCACAGTTCACACATTCGATTGCTTGGTGCAACTGGACGCAAATGATCAGATCCTCCACATTTTTGCAGGCCTGCGAAGAGTACACCTGTCCGCTAGATGCCCCACTCGCTGGCAATATAGCACAATTTGGTGATCAGCTCCAGTACGACTGAGTGGGTTGTTGTACCCCAGAAGACAGATACGAGGTGGTGTTCAATCGGTTATCGCGACTTTTGAATTTTCGCGGGTTACGTATATTCGAATTTCGATTTTTTGTGGCGTTATGTTGGTACTCATGTCTCTCACTTATGCCGACAAGCTCGGCCATTTTGAATGTTCACTTAATTGTTGACAGCTGCTTTGCTTGCACGTGTTTTGGATCGTCTTCGATTTTTACCTATTCAAAAAAATGGATCAAAGAACCTGTATCAAATTTTGTGTGAAAAACGAAATTAAGTGCGCGGATGCATTCCGAATGTTGACTGTGGCATACGGAGAAGCTACCTTGGACCGAAGCAACGTCTTATCGGTGGTACAAAATGTTCTCAGAAGGCCGAGAAGATGTGAACGACGAAGAGCGTGCCGGACGCCCCGAGCACTTCAACAACAGACGAAAAAATTAATGAAGTGGAGAAAATGGTATTGGCCAATCGTCGAATCACCGTTAGAGAAGTTGCTGAGGACCTAAACATATCGATTGGCTCGTGCCATTCGATTTTTATCAATGATTTGGGCATGAGCGGGGTCGCGCGAAATTCGTACCAAAATTGCTCCATTGCGACCAAAAACAGCATCGCATGAACATTGCTAATGAGATTGTTGGACTCTGTCCGCAACGACCCAAATTTGCTCCAAGGGTCATAACTGGTGACGAATCGTGGGTTTATGGTTATGACGTGGAAACCAAAAGCTCAATCATCTCAATGGAAGCTGCCGCAACGAACCAAGCCGAAAAAAGCGCGCCAAGTTCGGTCGAATGTGAAAGTTTTGCTGACAGTTTTCTTCGATTGCAGGGGCGTGGTGCATCATGAGTTCTTGCCACAGGGTAGAACGGTCAATAAGGAATATTACCTGCAAGTTATGCGCAATTTGCGCGAAGCAATCCGCCAGAAACGCCCGGATTTGTGGAAGAACAAAAATTGGCTTTTGCACCACGATAACGCCCCTGCTCACACATCGTTGCTTGTGCGCGAGTTTTTGGCCAAAAACAACACACTAATGATGCCGCAGCCACCGTATTCCCCAGATCTGGCCCCCTGTGACTTTTTCTTGTTCCCTAAACTGAAGAGGCCCATGAAAGGACGACGTTACGCTACGCTTGACGAGATAAAGACGGCATCGAAGGAGGAGCTGAACAAGATAAAAAAAATGGTTTTTTTGAAGTGCTTCGAAGATTGGAAAAACCGTTGGCACAAGTGTATAATATCTCATGGGGATTACTTTGAAGGGGACAAAATAGATATTCATGAATAAATGAATAATTTTTGAAAAAACACAAAAGTCGCGATACTTTTGAACACCATATGTACAGGCGGTTGACGGTCAAACGTCAGGATCACTTTGTTGAGTGGGGTTTTTACCCGCGTGTTCCTGTGCGAGAATAACCGTCGAGGCGTGCCCCACCATCACTTCACATACAAAGTAGTCAATTTTCAATTTCAATTTGAGGGTTATTCACGGAAACCGCAATTTCACAATGCTTAAGTTCTGGTATATATAAATGTTTAAAGTGTATTAACACCAACATTATATATTTCATATTTTAACATGTCTCATCCATACGAACGAGCAATTAAAGTTGCTAAAAACTTCTCCGTTTACATACATGGCACGCTTTCTCAAGATTCACGGGTAACTATTTTGACTAGAGTTTTTACTCGTTACCACTTTTTTTCATCTCACGTTTACATAATCTGACTGAGGTAAGTACACGAATTTCTTTGGGAAGTTCGGTCCAGATAGTCGGCAGGATGTATGCGAGAGCATGACGAGGAACTGGCCTCACAAATTCCGTTACACGTCGAGTTGTGCGTCTAACAGCAGCTTTAGAAAAAGGAGCATCATCCGGAATAATCCTTCTATACATCTTAAGTGCAAGCATGGCAATTTTACCCTGTAATATCCCTAAGTGGGTTTTAAAGCTTAAAGTCTTGAAAACACTTGCGAACCGAATCGCTGCGGCGCACGTTAAATACTGCCCGAGGGCATCATTCGGAATGACTTCGGCCCTATGAGTTACACCTTTATTATGAAATCCCCAAATTGAATACCATAACAAAGAATTACACAATAGCATTTCATACCTCATAAGAGACCTCGACAGGCACTCCTAGACTCTCGTAGACGACGGATAGATAAATTACTGCATAGCATTTAGGCGTAATAACGTCTAAGTGATTATGCCATCTAAGCGTCTCATGTAAAGTTAAGCCTAGATATTTGATAGTAGAGA
>QVRM01006212.1:0-52346 GCA_003439945.1 Dermanyssus gallinae | reverse complement strand
TGAGCAACCTCAACAATCTTCCTTGCTTTGGTTAGTGCCAGAACCTGTTGGGAAAGTGTACATAATTGTGCGTTTCTCTTCGTTTCCTTCTTGTACTGCTGTTGCGTCCCGTGCGATTCCAAAGAGTTTGGCGGTCATCGCAAAGACTTCTTCCGGGTCGTGCCCATTAGTCTTCCCGATGACCAGTGTGCGGGGACGCGGCGGTTCCTCGATGTGGTCTCCGTCGTCTAGTTCAGTGGACACTAGCGCTACGGAGTCTTGCGCCTTTATGATGACAATCTGACCCGTTTTTAGTTTTGGGCCCCCTTCCTTGGCGTATCTGTGGACAGCTGGGAAAGCCGTTTCCAGCTTCTGGAGAGTCTCCCTTTCGCTGTCCTCCTCTTGCTGGCTGAGCAGTACCACCTTAGGGACTAAGGTTTGTACGAGGCCTTTCTTCACAATTTTAGTATTGAGGAAGGCTCCTTTGGGCCACTCCCGGTCTAGCAAACCGGTGATGTCGCCGTCGCCATTGCTGGCACGAAGAATCGCTTCCCGAGTAGCCAAGATATTCTCCTTCTCAAGGCGCGCCCTTCTCTGCTCCGGGCTTTCTTGTAGTAACAGAAGTTTTTCTGTGGCCATCCTCAGTTTTTCCTCTAGTTCTGTGATGCGCGCCTGTCCGTCTTGTGGGAGGTCGCTCGCAGACGTTTTTGTTGTTTGGATCATTAGGCGCGTTTTTCCTCTGCTCTGGGGTCTCTTGAAGCATTTGAAGCTCATCCGTCGCCTCCTTTAGCTTGGCCTTCAGCTCAGTAATCAGTAGTAGTTCACTAGGCGAGGCATCTCTCCTAGCGGCCGCCTCCTCTTGGAGCTTTCTGTTTTCAGTCGTGACGTTGGCGAGCTGAGATTTGAGTTCTTTGATCTCAATGTCTCTTGCTAGAATAGTCTTTTCCCTCTGTTGTAATCTTGCTCGATCCTCCTCTTGGCATTTAGTCATGCTTAAGATGGTCTCGCCACTAGTAAGCATTGCTTCCAAGTTATCCGCGGCATGCATCTTCAGGTCACGAAGCGCCATTCTAATCAACGGCATTACGGCCTCTGTCCACGCCTTCGCGTCTTTAACCAGTGATTTAATGTCGATGTTCACATTTTAAACCTAGGATCTTCAATGTTTACCCGAGCAAATATTTCGCAAATCTTATTAAGGTGCTGTAAGATTTTCCTCTCAATTTCCGAGAGCTCTTTTGTTTTGCCTTCGCTTGACCCAAGAGTCTTTGTCTTTTTCTGGTCATCCGAGGTGGTGCAGGCCGGGGACGTCGGCTTCCTCTTGCCTTGCTTTCTTCCGTCCTTCTCCTGGTCCGCAGATTCTTCCTCGTTGATAGTCCTCCAGGGGCGATAGGCTTCTTGTGGCCGGCGGAGTGCGCGCCAGACCCCTTTTCGCAAAGGGATCTACCGCCTCAACCGGTGCGTTTAGCACCTCTTCGCTTCTTCCTTCCTTCTTCCTTCCAGTAGCCGTACTCGACGGGGTGGCCTGGTCGCCTACCTCCCCTGCCGGACGTTTCTCTTCTGGGTGGGAAACCCCTGCTGGTGGCACGAAACCAGCATTTTTGTTTTTACTGTCCATTTTAATTGGTTCTTACTTTCTCCGTTTGAGTACTTATCGGTCCTTGGCCGTCCACCATGTGTGGCGTGGTGTGACAGTGGCTCGCAGCTACGGGGTTTCAGGGAGCCATGGCCTCGGCAATGCGCCCCGTTTAACACACTGCTAGGTCCCATCCGGTCGCCAGCCGGCATAACAGTGGTCTCGGGATTTACAACGGATGATGGGGCAGCCAGGTTCAGGTTGGCTACTCCTTCCCGGGCCCCTGTACTATCCGCCGGCCCGCGTGCCCCACGGTTTTAGAGCTGTACCCTTGACCCCCTGATCCGCGACCGCGTCCACTGCCTCCTCCGCCAAGGTAGAGCGGCCTGGTGCTCCGATAGTGCCCCCTTTACCTCTCGCCCGTTGGGGCCGCTGGTGGCTCTCCTCCGCGCGAGAGGGGTGACGCTGCCGCTCCTAACATGGAGTACAGACGCAGCGTCTCTGTTTTGGTCCGCGCCGGGTATTTTATTTCCCCGGTACCCGCCATATCTGGCAGGCATTCCCCGATCCGCCACCTGGGGACGCGCCCAGTAGGGGACCAGTAACCCCCCTGGGAACCTAACCTAACCTAACCTAACCTAACCTAACCTTTTTTTTTTTCTAACCTAACCTAACTTAACCTAACCTAACCTAACCTAACCTCACCTAACCTAACCTAACCTAACCTTTTTTTTTTTTTTTTTCTAACCTAACCTAACTTAACCTAACCTAACCTAACCGAACCTAACCTAACCTTTTTTTTTTTTTAATAAGAGAGTTTGCACGGGAATGCGTTTACGCAGACTAGGCCCATTCTGAGCCAAAAGTACTGTGGGACTCGAAGGCCAAACCTAGTAGATACCTAGGCCTTCCCTACCCACTAAACCCGCCAAACAATTTCTGCTACCAAAGAGCCCCCGGTCGCTATTTGCATTCCTTCAGGGGCCCACTAGTAGCACAAATCTCTCTTTTCTCAAGGCACTGGTGTCTTTTGTGCCAGTCTGGTGTCTTTTGACTATAGAATGTTACTTAAGAAAACTTGATACAATCACACGGTGGCAGCTCGCTCTCTTTGCCTTTCAAGGATCTCTTTCGTCCGCAAGATAGCTTCGACTGCGTTGGACACGAACTCCCAACAGTCACTGTCACGGAGCATATGCTCGGCGAGGTTCTCAGGGGTAATTGCGCATGTGCTGAGCGCCGCCTCTAGTCTAGTCCGATCCTCTTCAAAGCGCGAGCACTCGAACACCGTGTGCTCGGCTGTATCTGCTACCCCGCTTGCACATAGCAGACATTGTGGAGAAGTCACTTTGTGGATCTTGTAGAGGTAGGCTTGGAAGCAGCCGTGACCGCTTAGAGCCTGCGTCAGGTGATACGTCGTCTGACCATGGTCTCGCTTGTACCACCCGCGCAGGTCCGGAATCAGACGTCTTGTCCACGCCCCTCCACCAGGACTGCCGTTCTCCAATTCTCTCTGGAGCGCTTCCAGCCCCTCCTCCTCCTCAGAGGACCTGCTCTCACCATCCGTTTTCTCCCTGCTTCTCTCTCCAGAGCCGGGCGTGCTTTGCAATTATTGCTTCCCACGGTATGGCTCTAGCAAGAACTAGAGCCGCCGTGGCACCTACTGTGCGATATGCTCTAGAGGTTCGCAGAGCAGCTCTTCGTTGCACACTTCTAAGCTTCTTTCTTGTTCTTTCTCCTCCCCGTGCGAGAGCAGTAGGACCCCAAACTGGTGAGGCGTATAGGACGATGGAGTCCGCAACCTTGGCTAGAAGCCGGCGACGATTTTCCCCAGCGCCTCCAAGTCGGGGCAAAATTTTTGCTAGGTCCTGTGACATCTTTTCTGCACGCGCTGTCACTGTGTGTACGTGGTTCACAAATGTCATACCCTCATCGAGTATGACCCCTAAATACTTAACCGCTCTCTTCGTATATGCGACGACTTTACCATTTAATCGGATTGTCAGCTTGCGAACCCGTTTCCTCCCCCTGAGCACAATGGCTTCGGTTTTGTGACTGGCCAGCCGTAGTTGGTGTTGTTCTAGCCATCGGCTAACCCTCATCAGCGCCACTTCAGCCCTGTGCTCAAGGTCTTGAGCCGTTTTGCCTCTAATAACAAGCGCCAGATCGTCGGCGTAAGCGAGAGCCAGCGTCTCAGGTGGTAGGTCAGCCAGACGCAGAACCCCATCGTATGCGACATTCCACAAAACCGGCCCGAGAATTGAGCCTTGCGGGACGCCGGTTGTCATCAGCTTATGTCTACCCTCGTTACCCCAAAAAATAACTCGTTCGCTGAGATAGCTGTCGATTACACGCTGCAGGTAAGGTGAGATGCCCTTCTCGCGAAGAGCTTCCTTTATCACGCTCCAGGGCATCGAATTGAAGGCGTTGCTTATATCTAACAAAACCACCAACACCGCGCCCCTGGTCTTCAGTGATTTTTGCCGCTCTTCTTCGGCTATCTTTAACACACGCTCGATGGCCATGAGAGTTGACCGGCCTCGCCGAAAGCCATATTGCTCCTCCGAGAGCAGAGAATTATCCTCGAGTTCTCTGACCAGTCTATTAGTTATGACCCTCTCGAAGACCTTGCCGACGGTGCTGAGCAGGCAGAGTGGTCTCAGGGAGGAGGGGTCCCCAGCGGGCTTGCCGGGCTTTGGAATAAGCGCCACCCGAGCTCTTTTCCACTCCGCTGGGAACTGTCCGCTCGTCAGAATCCCATCCGCTACCTCGCGTAAGTATTCAGCTGCTTCTGCACCGAGGATCTTGATCACCGAAGCAGGGACCCCGTCAGGGCCTGGTGCCAAGCCCCCCTTTTTGGCTGTGGCCTCCGCAATCTCCGCAGCTGTGACTGACGGCGGAGGGGAAATCTCGCCGTAGTCTCCATTAGCCGCCATTATAGTTAGCTGAATGTCCTCCGTTGCATCAGGGAACAGCCTAGCGATGGCCGCTGTCTGAACTTCCTCGGTTGGACGGGTATGGAGGGGTGAACACATTGCTTTTAGCTTGCCTGTGGCTAATTTATAGCCTAGCCCCCAGGGACTGGCCTCAACATCTTCACAAAGCACTTTCCACGCTCGTTCCTTGCTTTTTCGGATCAGCCATTTAAGCCCCCTGCGAGCCAGTCGAAGCTGCTCCAGCTTTTTTATGCGATCCTCTTCGGTGCCGCTATTTCGCGCACGATTGTACGTTCTGCGTGTCTTCGTACACCATCGCCTGGCTTCTGCTATTACTTGTGTCCACCAGTACTTTGGGGGACGTCTTGTCCCATTTCCCCCACGAGTCTCTCCGCCCGTTGACGCCGCTTCGCAGGCCTCAGCCACAGCTTTCATGAGACCCTCGACTGTGGCTGTACCGCCGCTTCTGGCGCCGAGTTTTTGGCGAACCACTTTTCTAAATTCCTCTACATTAACATTTTTATGTCTAACCTAACCTAACCTAACCTAACCTAACCTACCTAACCTAACCTAACCTAACCTAACCTTTTTTTTTTTTTTTTTTTTTTTTTTTTTTTATTACTTTAAAGGAGAGTAGCCGGGAATGCATTTACGCAGACTAGACCCATTCTAGGTCAAAAGTACTGTGGGACTCGGAGGCACACCTAGCAAAGTACCTAAACCTCCCCTACCCACTAAACCCGCTAACTTCCCCCGACAAACAGCCCCTCGGTCGCTATATGCATTCCTTCAAGGAGCTGTCAGTCGCGGGTTCTCCACATCTCTTATGGCACTGGACTCTTTTGTGCCGGCCTGGAATCTTTTGGCCTTTCTCTGTCATGGCACTGGTCTATTTAGTGCCGGCCTTGAATCTTTTGGCCTATAGCTCAACTTAAAACTCTGGCAGTTTGTTCTCGCTGCCTCTCAAGGGTTTCTTTGGCCCGTAGAACTCTCTCAATGGCCTTAGTCACAAACTCCCAACACCTGTCATCTCGGAGCATTTGTTCGCAGAGATTCTCCGGAGTGACAGCGTTCACTCCGAGCAACGTCGCCAGCTGCGCACGGTCCTCCGCAAACCGCCGGTCCTCCGCAAACCGCGCACAGCTGAACATAGTGTGCTCGGCCGTGTCATCTGCGCCGTCTACGCACAGTAGACATCGGGGCGACGCCGCTTTACAAATTCTGTGTAGATACGCTTGGAAGCAGCCGTGACCACTCAGAACCTGCGTCAAATGATACGTCGTCTGGCCGTGGCCTCGTTCGTACCACGCGTGCAGGTCTGGGATTAAGCGCCGAGTCCACTCACCCCCGCTGGAGCCGCCGGCCTCCCACTCCGTCTGAAACGCGTCGCGATCAATCTCCCCTTCTATTGGAAGATCACCAATCTCTTCAGGGTCACCCAACTTCGCTCTCCAGCGCCGAGCATGTTCGGCTATTGTGTTCTCCCACGGCCTGGCTCTGGCCAGCACAAGTGCGGCCGTGCCCCCAACTGTGCGATATGCCCTCGACGTCCGCAGGGCCGTTCTTCTCTGAACGCCTCGTAACTTCTTTCTCGTTCTCTCGCCACCCCGTGCAAGGGCTGTGGGGCCCCAAATCGGCGAAGCGTATAGTACTATGGAGTCAACCACTGTTGCGAGCAGCCGACGGCGATTTTCTCCCGCACCACCGAGTCTGGGCAGTATTCTTGCCAGGTCGCGTGTTACCTTTGCGGCCCGGACGGCCACCGCGTGAACGTGTTCAACAAAGGTCATACCCTGGTCGAGCACAACTCCAAGATATTTGGCCGACCTCTTCGTATAGGTGATAACCTCCCCATTAAGTCGGATTGCCAACTTCCGCATTTGTTTCCTCCCCTTCAGAAGTATGGCCTCGGTTTTGTGGCCAGCCAGCCGAAGCTTGTGTTGTTCTAGCCACCGGCTGACCCGCATCAGCGCAACCTCAGCCCTATGCTCCAGATCTAAGGCCGTCTTACCCCTGATCACCAGCGCCAGATCGTCGGCGTAGGCCACTGCGAGCGTCTCTCGCGGAAGGTCAGCCAGCCGGAGGATACCATCGTATGCCACGTTCCACAGGACCGGCCCTAAAATCGACCCCTGCGGGACACCGGTCGTCATTTGTTTTTCGCAGCCTTCGTTGCCCCAGGCAATCACCCGCTCGCAAAGGTAGCTGTCGATTACCCGGCACAGGTAAGGCGATACGCCCTTCTCACGGAGAGCCTTCCGGATCACGTCCCACGGCATCGAGTTAAAGGCGTTGCTAATGTCCAGCAGGATTACCAGCACGACACCCCTTGTCTTCAGCGATTTTCGCCGCTCCTCTTCAGCGACCTGCATCACACGGTTAATCGCCATCAGGGTTGACCGCCCTTGGCGAAAGCCATACTGCTCCTCCGAGAGCAAGTTTCTTTCCTCGAGCTCCTTGACCAGTCTGTTGGCTATAACTCTTTCAAAAACCTTTCCCAATGTGCTTAGAAGACAGATCGGTCTCAGGGAAGAGGGAACCCCAGCGGGCTTGCCAGGCTTTGGTATGAGTGCCACCCGGGCCCGTTTCCACTCTGCCGGAAACTGCCCTGTCGCAAGAATCCCGTCTGCCACCTTGCGCAAGTAATCCGTGGCCTCTATGCCAAGAGCTTTAATCACCGAGGCCGGAATTCCATCCGGACCCGGAGCCCTGCCGCCTTTCTTGCTCGTCGCCTCTACGATTTCTATAGCCGTTACCGGTGGTGGGGGGGCGTGCTCGACGTCGTCTTCGTTGGCCGTCAGCTGTCCCACTTCCGTGGCATCAGGAAACAGATTGGAAATAGCCGCCTTCTGCTGCTCCTCGCTAGGGCGAGTGTGCAAAGCCGGGCACATTGCCTTCAGCTTTCCCGTGACGATTTTGTAGCCGAGTCCCCAAGGACAAAGCTCGATCTCGTCGCAAAGGGCTTTCCATATTCGCACTTTGCTCGTTCCTATTAGCCATTTAAGGCTTCTTCGAGCGAGTCGAAGTTGTTTCAGCTTCGTCTGCCGGTCTTGCTCTGTGCTGCCACTACCTGGCCTAATGACCCGAGCGTAGGTTCTGCGTGTTTTTGTGCACCATTTCCTTGCTTCTGCGATTTCCCGCGTCCACCAGTACTTTGGTCTGCGCTTACAACTTTCGCCGCCGTTGCCGCTTATTAACGCCGCCTCGCAAGCTGCACTCACTGCGCGGAGGAGTTCTTCGACCGTAGCCGTACCTTCACCTCCGCGAAGCTTTTGACGTATCTCCCGTCGGAACACCTCCTCGTTGACTTTTTTCCAGCCTACCGGCCGAGACGGCGGGGCTTCCTCTTCATCCTCTATCCTACCGCCCAGGCGGAACGCGATGTATCGATGGTCGCTGAGAGTCTCAACGTTGTCCAGTACCTTCCAGCCCTCCAGTTTGGCGCCCTCCGAGACCATTGTAATGTCAACGATAGACTCCTGGCCCGTGGTCCTCTGGAAAGTCGGCGTAGCTCCCACATTGGCAACAATAAGTCCGGCAGATGCCGCCCAGTCGGACAGTTCTTCTCCTCTTTTGTCCCAGTTAGCGGCACCCCACTCTGGAGACTTGGCATTAAAGTCGCCAGCGATGAGCATTGACCTCGAGCTACTTGATGTCAGCAAACCCGTCAGACCACCCAAAAACACGTGAAACTCCTCAAACGACCGGTTTGGTGAAAAGTAGCAGCTTAGTATAGTCTCCCCACCTTGGAGTCTTATCCACGCCACGCCTTCAGCGCTACCGAAATCTTCAAGTTTTATCTGCTTGTTTGTCACCCAAACAGCCGCGTCACCCCTCTCATCGACTAGCCATCCCCTGGCACCGGCGACTGCCCTGTTCGGTTCTGAGACAAGACAGACGTCCACCCCCATAGAAGAGACTGTCTGCTCTAAGAGGTCGTGGGCGGCAGCGCACCTATTCAGGTTGACCTGAATGATCAGCTTGGGCCGCTGGGTCATTTTCATTAGAGCATTCCGCAATCGTGAGTTCCCCTTCCGTCTTGCCTTCCGTAGCCTGCGCCACGGGGGTCGGGGGTTTTGCGCCATGGGCAACATAGTTGAAGCCGCCCTCCTTCATCTTTTCGATCTCCGTCGCCGCAGCAACTGTGGCTGCCCGCTTTTCTTTTCGACTCTTTGCTCGGCCTTGGCGTAGTTCCGCTGTGTACTGCCTGTACACCTCGCAGGCCATTGAGCTTACTCCGTGATCCTCTTGATGACACAGCGGGCAGCGCCGGGGGTTTTTGCAGGTCTTTGCCATATGGCCAGCAGTTCCGCAGTTGAGACAAAGCCGGTCCTGCGGTTGTCGCTTCTCCGTGCAGTTTGCTGCTACATGGCCCGGTTTCAGGCAGCTGTTGCAGAGAATGGGTTTGGCAACTTCCTGTATGAGGCACCGGCCCCACCCGAGGTTTACCTTCCCAATCGCCAGCAATTTCTCCTTGCTTTTTAAGTCAGCTCGGAATGCAATTGTGCGGATGCCTCCATAGCCGAGTCGCGGCTCATCAACCTCGAGGTCAGCGACCCTGCATCCCTTTAGAAGTTGACGCAGTTCGACCTCAGCCTTCTCCTTTGTCAACCTAACCTAACCTAACCTAACCTACCCTAACCTAACCTAACCTAACCTTTTTTTTTTTTTTTTTTTTTTTACTTTAAAGGAGAGTAGCCGGGAATGCATTTACGCAGACTAGACCCATTCTAGGTCAAAAGTACTGTGGGACTCGGAGGCCAACCTAGCAAAGTACCTAAACCTCCCCTACCCACTAAACCCGCTAACTTCCCCCGACAAACAGCCCCTCGGTCGCTATATGCATTCCTTCAAGGAGCTGTCAGTCGCGGGTTCTCCACATCTCTTATGGCACTGGACTCTTTTGTGCCGGCTTGGAATCTTTTGGCCTTTCTCTGTCATGGCACTGGTCTACTTAGTGCCGGCCTTGAATCTTTTGGCCTATAGCTCAACTTAAAACTCTGGCAGTTTGTTCTCGCTGCCTCTCAAGGGTTTCTTTGGCCCGTAGAACTCTCTCAATAACCTTAGTCACCAACTCCCAACACCTGTCATCTCGGAGCATTTGTTCGCAGAGATTCTCTGGAGTGACAGCGTCCACTCCGAGCAACGTCGCCAGCTGCGCACGGTCCTCCGCAAACCGCGCACAGCTGAACATAGTGTGCTCGGCCGTGTCATCTGCGCCGTCTACGCACAGTAGACATCGGGGCGACGCCGCTTTACAAATTCTGTGTAGATACGCTTGAAAGCAGCCGTGACCACTCAGAACCTGCGTCAAATGATACGTCGTCTGGCCGTGGCCTCGTTCGTACCACGCGTGCAGGTCTGGGATTAGACGCCGAGTCCACTCACCCCCGCTGGAGCCGCCGGCCTCCCACTCCGTCTGAAACGCGTCGCGATCATTCTCCCCTTCTATTGGAAGATCACCAATCTCTTCGGGGTCACCCAACTTCGCTCTCCAGCGCCGAGCATGTTCGGCTATTGTGTTCTCCCACGGCCTGGCTCTGGCCAGCACAAGTGCGGCCGTGCCCCCAACTGTGCGATATGCCCTCGACGTCCGCAGGGCCGTTCTTCTCTGAACGCCTCGTAACTTCTTTCTCGTTCTCTCGCCACCCCGTGCAAGGGCTGTGGGGCCCCAAATCGGCGAAGCGTATAGTACTATGGAGTCAACCACCGTTGCGAGCAGCCGACGGCGATTTTCTCCCGCACCACCGAGTCTGGGCAGTATTCTTGCCAGGTCGCGTGTTACCCTTGCGGCCCGGACGGCCACCGCGTGAACGTGTTCAACAAAGGTCATACCCTGGTCGAGCACAACTCCAAGATATTTGGCCGACCTCTTCGTATAGGTGATAACCTCCCCATTAAGTCGGATTGCCAACTTCCGCATTTGTTTCCTCCCCTTCAGAAGTATGGCCTCGGTTTTGTGGCCAGCCAGCCGAAGCTTGTGTTGTTCTAGCCACCGGCTGACCCGCATCAGCGCAACCTCAGCCCTATGCTCCAGATCTAAGGCCGTCTTGCCCCTGATCACCAGCGCCAGATCGTCGGCGTAGGCCACTGCGAGCGTCTCTCGCGGAAGGTCAGCCAGCCGGAGGATACCATCGTATGCCACGTTCCACAGGACCGGCCCTAAAATCGACCCCTGCGGGACACCGGTCGTCATTTGTTTTTCGCAGCCTTCGTTGCCCCAGGCAATCACCCGCTCGCAAAGGTAGCTGTCGATTACCCGGCACAGGTAAGGCGATACGCCCTTCTCACGAAGGGCCTTCCGGATCACGTCCCACGGCATCGAGTTAAAGGCGTTGCTAATGTCCAGCAGGATTACCAGCACGACACCCCTTGTCTTCAGCGATTTTCGCCGCTCCTCTTCAGCGACCTGCATCACACGGTTAATCGCCATCAGGGTTGACCGCCCTTGGCGAAAGCCATACTGCTCCTCCGAGAGCAAGTTTCTTTCCTCGAGCTCCTTGACCAGTCTGTTGGCTATAACTCTTTCAAAAACCTTTCCCAATGTGCTTAGGAGACAGATCGGTCTCAGGGAAGAGGGAACCCCAGCGGGCTTGCCAGGCTTTGGTATGAGTGCCACCCGGGCCCGTTTCCACTCTGCCGGAAACTGCCCTGTCGCAAGAATCCCGTCTGCCACCTTGCGCAAGTAATCCGTGGCCTCTATGCCAAGAGCTTTAATCACCGAGGCCGGAATTCCATCCGGACCCGGAGCCCTGCCGCCTTTCTTGCTAGTCGCCTCTACGATTTCTATAGCCGTTACCGGTGGTGGGGGGGCGTGCTCGACGTCGTCTTCGTTGGCCGTCAGCTGTCTCACTTCCGTGGCATCAGGAAACAGATTGGAAATAGCCGCCTTCTGCTGCTCCTCGCTAGGGCGAGTGTGCAAAGCCGGGCACATTGCCTTCAGCTTTCCCGTGACGATTTTGTAGCCGAGTCCCCAAGGACAAAGCTCGATCTCGTCGCAAAGGGCTTTCCATATTCGCACTTTGCTCGTTCCTATTAGCCATTTAAGGCTTCTTCGAGCGAGTCGAAGTTGTTTCAGCTTCGTCTGCCGATCTTCCTCTGTGCTGCCACTACCTGGCCTAATGACCCGAGCGTAGGTTCTGCGTGTTTTTGTGCACCATTTCCTTGCTTCTGCGATTTCCCGCGTCCACCAGTACTTTGGTCTGCGCTTACAACTTCCGCCGTTGTTGCCGCTTATTGACGCCGCCTCGCAAGCTGCACTCACTGCGCGGAGGAGTTCTTCGACCGTAGCCGTACCTTCACCTCCGCGAAGCCTTTGACGTATCTCCCGTCGGAACACCTCCTCGTTTACTTTTTTCCAGCCTACCGGCCGAGACGGCGGGGCTTCCTCTTCATCCTCTATCCTACCGCCCAGGCGGAACGCGATGTATCGATGGTCGCTGAGAGTCTTAACGTTGTCCAGTACCTTCCAGCCCTCCAGTTTGGCGCCCTCCGAGACCATTGTAATGTCAACGATAGACTCCTGGCCCGTGGTCCTCTGGAAAGTCGGCGTAGCTCCCACATTGGCAACAATAAGTCCGGCAGATGCCGCCCAGTCGGACAGTTCTTCTCCTCTTTTGTCCCAGTTAGCGGCACCCCACTCTGGAGACTTGGCATTAAAGTCGCCAGCGATGAGCATTGGCCTCGAGCTACTTGATGTCAGCAGACCCGTCAGACCACCCAAAAACACGTGAAACTCCTCAAACGACCGGTTTGGTGAAAAGTAGCAGCTTAGTATAGTCTCCCCACCTTGGAGTCTTATCCACGCCACGCCTTCAGCGCTACCGAAATCTTCAAGTTTTATCTGCTTGTTTGTCACCCAAACAGCCGCGTCACCCCTCTCATCGACTAGCCATCCCCTGGCACCGGCGACTGCCCTGTTCGGTTCTGAGACAAGACAGACGTCCACCCCCATAGAAGAGACTGTCTGCTCTAAGAGGTCGTGGGCGGCAGCGCACCTATTCAGGTTGACCTGAATGATCAGCTTGGGCCGCTGGGTCATTTTCATTAGAGCATTCCGCAATCGTGAGTTCCCCTTCCGTCTTGCCTTCCGTAGCCTGCGCCACGGGGGTCGGGGGTTTTGCGCCATGGGCAACATAGTTGAAGCCGCCCTCCTTCATCTTCTCGATCTCCGTCGCCGCAGCAACTGTGGCTGCCCGCTTTTCTTTTCGACTCTTTGCTCGGCCTTGGCGTAGTTCCGCTGTGTACTGCCTGTACACCTCGCAGGCCATTGAGCTTACTCCGTGATCCTCTTGATGACACAGCGGGCAGCGCCGGGGGTTTTTGCAGGTCTTTGCTATATGGCCAGCAGTTCCGCAGTTGAGACAAAGCCGGTCCTGCGGTTGTCGCTTCTCCGTGCAGTTTGCTGCTACATGGCCCGGTTTCAGGCAGCTGTTGCAGAGAATGGGTTTGGCAACTTCCTGTATGAGGCACCGGCCCCACCCGAGGTTTACCTTCCCAATCGCCAGCAGTTTCTCCTTGCTTTTTGAGTCAGCTCGGAATGCAATTGTGCGGATGCCTCCATAGCCGAGTCGCGGCTCATCAACCTCGAGGTCAGCGACCCTGCATCCCTTTAGAAGTTGACGCAGTTCGACCTCAGCCTTCTCCTTTGTCGCACTAGCATCAACCTGGCGAATGAGCAGGTTGGCTCTAACTCGGCGGATTTTCTCCGCGACGTTCAATGCCGCTTCCTCGCGGATCTTGTTCACCAGAGAGTCTCGTCCGCCCACCTTCGTCTCCTTAAGGACTAGCACCACGTCCTGGCTGTTTTTGGCTTTGGATGTGGCTTGGATCACCACCCCATCCAACTCGCGGGGATTTACTTTTTCTTGCAGAACCTTTACGATGTCGCAATATGTGCTACCCCCTTTGTTTTCAATTATTAGTGTGCTAGTTTGGCTTCCGCTAGCGGCCTTCCTCCGTGGAGATGGACATCGTTGCTTCCCCGTGTGGACCCCTTTCAAGACGGCACCGTCTGCGTCCAAACGCTGCTTCTTGTCTCTGGAGTAGATTTCTCCGATGCAGTTTCCCTCGCCGTGCACGACTTCAGCAATCTTCCGTGCCTTGGTCAGTGCCAGACCCGTGGGAAAGAGGTACAACACCTTGCTGCGACCTTCGTTATCGTCGCTGTGCGCAGAGGCGACCTCGTCTCGAACGAGACGGAACATCCTCGCCGACATTGAGAGAATTTCTTCGGGGGTTATCCCTTTGGTCTTCCCGACGACCAGCGTTCGCGGGGGAGACGTCTCTTCAGTGGGCCTATTTTCTATGTCAGCATCGTCGATGACGAACGCAACGGAGTCCTGCGCTTTAAAGACGGCTATCTGACCCGTCTTAAATTTAGCGCCGTCTTGTTTGGTATATTTGTCGACCGCCGGGAAGGCCGCTCCCAATTTCTGGAAAGTCTCCCTTTCACTTACTTCCTCTTCCTCGCAGAGTATTACAAGTTTCGGAGCAGTAGTGTAAGCGATGCCCCTCTTGACCACTCTGGTATTAAAGTAGGCTCCTTGGGGCCATTCCTCGTCCAGCAGTTGCATAGCATCCTCAGTTCCCTTACTTGCACGTAAGACTTTCTCCCTTGTAGCCGATATCCTCTCCTTTTCCAGGCGCGCCTTTCTCTGCTCGGGAGTCTCCCGAAGCATTACAAGCTCATCAGATGTTTGTTTAAGCTGTGCCCGTAGATCGGCAATCAGCAGCTGTTCTTCGGTGGCAGAAAGATTTTCATCCTTGCTGCAGCGGTAGGCGGCTGCCTTTTCTCGAAGTTGATTGTTCTCGTTCATTACTTCGATGAGCTGAGCTCTAAGCTCTTTTAGTTCTGCTTTCTGCTCCGCAATCTTCTCCGCATGTTGCTCCTGGCGACATTTGTTTTCACTTTGAGCTTCCCTCAAGGTTAGTGTCGCTACCTGGATTGCGGCAGAGGTGTTCAGGCCATCCATAGCATGACCCTTTAGTGACTGGAAGGCCTCTATGACTGCTGGTAATTGAACTTCAGTCCACGCCTTTGCCTCTTTGACCAAGTTTTTGATCTCGACCACCACGTTCTTGTATTTGTGGTCCTCGATGCATACTCGTGCAAGTAGTTCGCGGATCTTCTCAAGTCGTACTGCCGTCGTCCTTTCAAGGTCCGTGATCTTATCTGCGTTCTTTATTATTGACTCACCAGAAGTGGAGTGCTCGTCAGTCCTGGTTTTCTTCTTGTCATCAGAGAAGACGGAGGCCGGAGAAGAAGGCTTCCTCTTGCCCGCGCCCCTCCTTCCATCTTCTAACTGTTCTACACCGTCACTTGGTCTATTGGCATTTCCACATGAAGCCGATCGACATTCTTGACGGCGGCGGGGACCGAGGCAGACCCCTCCGCGCAAAGGGGTTCACAACCTCCGCGGAAGATTCATCCTCTTCCACTTCTTCCAGTCACTGTCTTCGACGAGGAGGCCTGGTTGCCTACCTCCTCCGCCGAACTCTCCTCTTGAGGGTGGGAAACCCCTGCTGGTGGCACTGATCCAGCTTTTTTGTCGTTACTTTCCATAATGTTGTTTCTTTCTTGTTTAGGTACTTGTCGGTTCTTGGCCGTCTACCATTGCGGCGAGGTGTGACGGTGACTCGCAGCTGCGGGCTTTTAGGGGACCATGGCCTCGGCAATGCGCCCCGTTAAACACACTGTTAGGTCCCATCCGGTCGCCAGCCGGCATAACATGTAGTCTCGGGATTTACAACGGATGATAGGGCAGCCAGGTTTGGGTTGGTTACTCCCTCCCGGGCCCCTGTACTATCCGCCGGCCCGCGTGCCTCACGGTTTTAGAGCTGTACCCTTGATCCCCTGAGCTTTGACTGCGTCCACCTGCCTCCTCCGCCATGGCAGTGCGGCCTGGAGCTCCGCAAGTACTCTCCATACCTCTCGCCCGTTGGGGCCGCTAGCAGCCCTCCTCCGCGCGAGAGGATCCCTGTTTTGGTCCGCGCCGGGTATTTGATTTCCCCGGTACCCGCCATATCTGGCGAGCATTCCCCTATCCGCCACCTGGGGACGCGCCCAGTAGGGGACCAGTAACCCCCCTGGGAACCTAACCTAACCTAACCTAACCTTTTTTTTTTTTTTTTTTTTTTTTAGAACTTTAAAGGAGAGTAGCCGGGAATGCATTTACGCAGACTAGACCCATTCTAGGTCAAAAGTACTGTGGGACTCGGAGGCCAACCTAGCAAAGTACCTAAACCTCCCCTACCCACTAAACCCGCTAACATTCCCCCGACAAACAGCCCCTCGGTCGCTATATGCATTCCTTCAAGGAGCTGTCAGTCGCGGGTTCTCCACATCTCTTATGGCACTGGACTCTTTTGTGCCGGCCTGGAATCTTTTGGCCTTTCTCTGTCATGGCACTGGTCTATTTAGTGCCGGCCTTGAATCTTTTGGCCTATAGCTTAACTTAAAACTCTGGCAGTTTGTTCTCGCTGCCTCTCAAGGGTTTCTTTGGCCCGTAGAACTCTCTCAATGGCCTTAGTCACCAACTCCCAACACCTGTCATCTCGGAGCATTTGTTCGCAGAGATTCTCCGGAGTGACAGCGTTCCACTCCGAGCAACGTCGCCAGCTGCGCACGGTCCTCCGCAAACCGCGCACAGCTGAACATAGTGTGCTCGGCCGTGTCATCTGCGCCGTCTACGCACAGTAGACATCGGGGCGACGCCGCTTTACAAATTCTGTGTAGATACGCTTGGAAGCAGCCGTGACCACTCAGAACCTGCGTCAAATGATACGTCGTCTGGCCGTGGCCTCGTTCGTACCACGCGTGCAGGTCTGGGATTAGACGCCGAGTCCACTCACCCCCGCTGGAGCCGCCGGCCTCCCACTCCGTCTGAAACGCGTCGCGATCATTCTCCCCTTCTATTGGAAGATCACCAATCTCTTCAGGGTCACCCAACTTCGCTCTCCAGCGCCGAGCATGTTCGGCTATTGTGTTCTCCCACGGCCTGGCTCTGGCCAGCACAAGTGCGGCCGTGCCCCCAACTGTGCGATATGCCCTCGACGTCCGCAGGGCCGTTCTTCTCTGAACGCCTCGTAACTTCTTTCTCGTTCTCTCGCCACCCCGTGCAAGGGCTGTGGGGCCCCAAATCGGCGAAGCGTATAGTACTATGGAGTCAACCACCGTTGCGAGCAGCCGACGGCGATTTTCTCCCGCACCACCGAGTCTGGGCAGTATTCTTGCCAGGTCGCGTGTTACCTTTGCGGCCCGGACGGCCACCGCGTGAACGTGTTCAACAAAGGTCATACCCTGGTCGAGCACAACTCCAAGATATTTGGCCGACCTCTTCGTATAGGTGATAACCTCCCCATTAAGTCGGATTGCCAACTTCCGCATTTGTTTCCTCCCCTTCAGAAGTATGGCCTCGGTTTTGTGGCCAGCCAGCCGAAGCTTGTGTTGTTCTAGCCACCGGCTGACCCGCATCAGCGCAACCTCAGCCCTATGCTCCAGATCTAAGGCCGTCTTGCCCCTGATCACCAGCGCCAGATCGTCGGCGTAGGCCACTGCGAGCGTCTCTCGCGGAAGGTCAGCCAGCCGGAGGATACCATCGTATGCCACGTTCCACAGGACCGGCCCTAAAATCGACCCCTGCGGGACACCGGTCGTCATTTGTTTTTCGCAGCCTTCGTTGCCCCAGGCAATCACCCGCTCGCAAAGGTAGCTGTCGATTACCCGGCACAGGTAAGGCGATACGCCCTTCTCACGGAGGGCCTTCCGGATCACGTCCCACGGCATCGAGTTAAAGGCGTTGCTAATGTCCAGCAGGATTACCAGCACGACACCCCTTGTCTTCAGCGATTTTCGCCGCTCCTCTTCAGCGACCTGCATCACACGGTTAATCGCCATCAGGGTTGACCGCCCTTGGCGAAAGCCATACTGCTCCTCCGAGAGCAAGTTTCTTTCCTCGAGCTCCTTGACCAGTCTGTTGGCTATAACTCTTTCAAAAACCTTTCCCAATGTGCTTAGGAGACAGATCGGTCTCAGGGAAGAGGGAACCCCAGCGGGCTTGCCAGGCTTTGGTATGAGTGCCACCCGGGCCCGTTTCCACTCTGCCGGAAACTGCCCTGTCGCAAGAATCCCGTCTGCCACCTTGCGCAAGTAATCCGTGGCCTCTATGCCAAGAGCTTTAATCACCGAGGCCGGAATTCCATCCGGACCCGGAGCCCTGCCGCCTTTCTTGCTCGTCGCCTCTACGATTTCTATAGCCGTTACCGGTGGTGGGGGGGCGTGCTCGACGTCGTCTTCGTTGGCCGTCAGCTGTCCCACTTCCGTGGCATCAGGAAACAGATTGGAAATAGCCGCCTTCTGCTGCTCCTCGCTAGGGCGAGTGTGCAAAGCCGGGCACATTGCCTTCAGCTTTCCCGTGACGATTTTGTAGCCGAGTCCCCAAGGACAAAGCTCGATCTCGTCGCAAAGGGCTTTCCATATTCGCACTTTGCTCGTTCCTATTAGCCATTTAAGGCTTCTTCGAGCGAGTCGAAGTTGTTTCAGCTTCGTCTGCCGGTCTTCCTCTGTGCTGCCACTACCTGGCCTAATGACCCGAGCGTAGGTTCTGCGTGTTTTTGTGCACCATTTCCTTGCTTCTGCGATTTCCCGCGTCCACCAGTACTTTGGTCTGCGCTTACAACTTCCGCCGCCGTTGCCGCTTATTGACGCCGCCTCGCAAGCTGCACTCACTGCGCGGAGGAGTTCTTCGACCGTAGCCGTACCTTCACCTCCGCGAAGCCTTTGACGTATCTCCCGTCGGAACACCTCCTCGTTGACTTTTTTCCAGCCTACCGGCCGAGACGGCGGGGCTTCCTCTTCATCCTCTATCCTACCGCCCAGGCGGAACGCGATGTATCGATGGTCGCTGAGAGTCTCAACGTTGTCCAGTACCTTCCAGCCCTCCAGTTTGGCGCCCTCCGAGACCATTGTAATGTCAACGATAGACTCCTGGCCCGTGGTCCTCTGGAAAGTCGGCGTAGCTCCCACATTGGCAACAATAAGTCCGGCAGATGCCGCCCAGTCGGACAGTTCTTCTCCTCTTTTGTCCCAGTTAGCGGCACCCCACTCTGGAGACTTGGCATTAAAGTCGCCAGCGATGAGCATTGGCCTCGAGCTACTTGATGTCAGCAGACCCGTCAGACCACCCAAAAACACGTGAAACTCCTCAAACGACCGGTTTGGTGAAAAGTAGCAGCTTAGTATAGTCTCCCCACCTTGGAGTCTTATCCACGCCACGCCTTCAGCGCTACCGAAATCTTCAAGTTTTATCTGCTTGTTTGTCACCCAAACAGCCGCGTCACCCCTCTCATCGACTAGCCATCCCCTGGCACCGGCGACTGCCCTGTTCGGTTCTGAGACAAGACAGACGTCCACCCCCATAGAAGAGACTGTCTGCTCTAAGAGGTCGTGGGCGGCAGCGCACCTATTCAGGTTGACCTGAATGATCAGCTTGGGCCGCTGGGTCATTTTCATTAGAGCATTCCGCAATCGTGAGTTCCCCTTCCGTCTTGCCTTCCGTAGCCTGCGCCACGGGGGTCGGGGGTTTTGCGCCATGGGCAACATAGTTGAAGCCGCCCTCCTTCATCTTCTCGATCTCCGTCGCCGCAGCAACTGTGGCTGCCCGCTTTTCTTTTCGACTCTTTGCTCGGCCTTGGCGTAGTTCCGCTGTGTACTGCCTGTACACCTCGCAGGCCATTGAGCTTACTCCGTGATCCTCTTGATGACACAGCGGGCAGCGCCGGGGGTTTTTGCAGGTCTTTGCCATATGGCCAGCAGTTCCGCAGTTGAGACAAAGCCGGTCCTGCGGTTGTCGCTTCTCCGTGCAGTTTGCTGCTACATGGCCCGGTTTCAGGCAGCTGTTGCAGAGAATGGGTTTGGCAACTTCCTGTATGAGGCACCGGCCCCACCCGAGGTTTACCTTCCCAATCGCCAGCAATTTCTCCTTGCTTTTTGAGTCAGCTCGGAATGCAATTGTGCGGATGCCTCCATAGCCGAGTCGCGGCTCATCAACCTCGAGGTCAGCGACCCTGCATCCCTTTAGAAGTTGACGCAGTTCGACCTCAGCCTTCTCCTTTGTCGCACTAGCATCAACCTGGCGAATGATCAGGTTGGCTCTAACTCGGCGGATTTTCTCCGCGACGTTCAATGCCGCTTCCTCGCGGATCTTGTTCACCAGAGAGTCTCGTCCGCCCACCTTCGTCTCCTTAAGGACTAGCACCACGTCCTGGCTGTTTTTGGCTTTGGATGTGGCTTGGATCACCACCCCATCCAACTCGCGGGGATTTACTTTTTCTTGCAGAACCTTTACGATGTCGCAATATGTGCTACCCCCTTTGTTTTCAATTATTAGTGTGCTAGTTTGGCTTCCGCTAGCGGCCTTCCTCCGTGGAGATGGACATCGTTGCTTCCCCGTGTGGACCCCTTTCAAGACGGCACCGTCTGCGTCAACACGCTGCTTCTTGTCTCTGGAGTAGATTTCTCCGATGCAGTTTCCCTCGCCGTGCACGACTTCAGCAATCTTCCGTGCCTTGGTCAGTGCCAGACCCGTGGGAAAGAGGTACAACACCTTGCTGCGACCTTCGTTATCGTCGCTGTGCGCAGAGGCGACCTCGTCTCGAACGAGACGGAACATCCTCGCCGACATTGAGAGAATTTCTTCGGGGGTTATCCCTTTGGTCTTCCCGACGACCAGCGTTCGCGGGGGAGACGTCTCTTCAGTGGGCCTATTTTCTATGTCAGCATCGTCGATGACGAACGCAACGGAGTCCTGCGCTTTAAAGACGGCCATCTGACCCGTCTTAAATTTAGCGCCGTCTTGTTTGGTATATTTGTCGACCGCCGGGAAGGCCGCTCCCAATTTCTGGAAAGTCTCCCTTTCACTTACTTCCTCTTCCTCGCAGAGTATTACAAGTTTCGGAGCAGTAGTGTAAGCGATGCCCCTCTTGACCACTCTGGTATTAAAGTAGGCTCCTTGGGGCCATTCCTCGTCCAGCAGTTGCATAGCATCCTCAGTTCCCTTACTTGCACGTAAGACTTTCTCCCTTGTAGCCGATATCCTCTCCTTTTCCAGGCGCGCCTTTCTCTGCTCGGGAGTCTCCCGAAGCATTACAAGCTCATCAGATGTTTGTTTAAGCTGTGCCCGTAGATCGGCAATCAGCAGCTGTTCTTCGGTGGCAGAAAGATTTTCATCCTTGCTGCAGCGGTAGGCGGCTGCCTTTTCTCGAAGTTGATTGTTCTCGTTCATTACTTCGATGAGCTGAGCTCTAAGCTCTTTTAGTTCTGCTTTCTGCTCCGCAATCTTCTCCGCATGTTGCTCCTGGCGACATTTGTTTTCACTTTGAGCTTCCCTCAAGGTTAGTGTCGCTTCCTGGATTGCGGCAGAGGTGTTCAGGCCATCCATAGCATGACCCTTTAGTGACTGGAAGGCCTCCATGACTGCTGGTAATTGAACTTCAGTCCACGCCTTTGCCTCTTTGACCAAGTTTTTGATCTCGACCACCACGTTCTTGTATTTGTGGTCCTCGATGCATACTCGTGCAAGTAGTTCGCGGATCTTCTCAAGTCGTACTGCCGTCGTCCTTTCAAGGTCCGTGATCTTATCTGCGTTCTTTATTATTGACTCACCAGAAGTGGAGTGCTCGTCAGTCCTGGTTTTCTTCTTGTCATCAGAGAAGACGGAGGCCGGAGAAGAAGGCTTCCTCTTGCCCGCGCCCCTCCTTCCATCTTCTAACTGTTCTACACCGTCACTTGGTCTATTGGCATTTCCACATGAAGCCGATCGACTTCTTGACGGCGGCGGGGACCGAGGCAGACCCCTCCGCGCAAAGGGGTTCACAACCTCCGCGGAAGATTCATCTCTTCCACTTCTTCCAGTCACTGTCTTCGACGAGGAGGCCTGGTTGCCTACCTCCTCCGCCGAACTCTCCTCTTGAGGGTGGGAAACCCCTGCTGGTGGCACTGATCCAGCTTTTTTGTCGTTACTTTCCATAATGTTGTTTCTTTCTTGTTTAGGTACTTGTCGGTTCTTGGCCGTCTACCATTGCGGCGGGGTGTGACGGTGACTCGCAGCTGCGGGCTTTTAGGGGACCATGGCCTCGGCAATGCGCCCCGTTAAACACACTGTTAGGTCCCATCCGGTCGCCAGCCGGCATAACAGTAGTCTCGGGATTTACAACGGATGATAGGGCAGCCAGGTTTGGGTTGGTTACTCCCTCCCGGGCCCCTGTACTATCCGCCGGCCCGCGTGCCTCACGGTTTTAGAGCTGTACCCTTGATCCCCTGAGCTTTGACTGCGTCCACTGCCTCCTCCGCCATGGCAGTGCGGCCTGGAGCTCCGCAAGTACTCTCCATACCTCTCGCCCGTTGGGGCCGCTAGCAGCCCTCCTCCGCGCGAGAGGATCCCTGTTTTGGTCCGCGCCGGGTATTTGATTTCCCCGGTACCCGCCATATCTGGCGAGCATTCCCCTATCCGCCACCTGGGGACGCGCCCAGTAGGGGACCAGTAACCCCCCTGGGAACCTAACCTAACCTAACCTAACCTACCTAACCTACTTTTTTTTTTTTTTTTTTTTTTTTTAGAACTTTAAAGGAGAGTAGCCGGGAATGCATTTACGCAGACTAGACCCATTCTAGGTCAAAAGTACTGTGGGACTCGGAGGCACACCTAGCAAAGTACCTAAACCTCCCCTACCCACTAAACCCGCTAACTTCCCCCGACAAACAGCCCCTCGGTCGCTATATGCATTCCTTCAAGGAGCTGTCAGTCGCGGGTTCTCCACATCTCTTATGGCACTGGACTCTTTTGTGCCGGCCTGGAATCTTTTGGCCTTTCTCTGTCATGGCACTGGTCTATTTAGTGCCGGCCTTGAATCTTTTGGCCTATAGCTCAACTTAAAACTCTGGCAGTTTGTTCTCGCTGCCTCTCAAGGGTTTCTTTGGCCCGTAGAACTCTCTCAATGGCCTTAGTCACCAACTCCCAACACCTGTCATCTCGGAGCATTTGTTCGCAGAGATTCTCCGGAGTGACAGCGTTCACTCCGAGCAACGTCGCCAGCTGCGCACGGTCCTCCGCAAACCGCGCACAGCTGAACATAGTGTGCTCGGCCGTGTCATCTGCGCCGTCTACGCACAGTAGACATCGGGGCGACGCCGCTTTACAAATTCTGTGTAGATACGCTTGGAAGCAGCCGTGACCACTCAGAACCTGCGTCAAATGATACGTCGTCTGGCCGTGGCCTCGTTCGTACCACGCGTGCAGGTCTGGGATTAAACGCCGAGTCCACTCACCCCCGCTGGAGCCGCCGGCCTCCCACTCCGTCTGAAACGCGTCGCGATCATTCTCCCCTTCTATTGGAAGATCACCAATCTCTTCAGGGTCACCCAACTTCGCTCTCCAGCGCCGAGCATGTTCGGCTATTGTGTTCTCCCACGGCCTGGCTCTGGCCAGCACAAGTGCGGCCGTGCCCCCAACTGTGCGATATGCCCTCGACGTCCGCAGGGCCGTTCTTCTCTGAACGCCTCGTAACTTCTTTCTCGTTCTCTCGCCACCCCGTGCAAGGGCTGTGGGGCCCCAAATCGGCGAAGCGTATAGTACTATGGAGTCAACCACCGTTGCGAGCAGCCGACGGCGATTTTCTCCCGCACCACCGAGTCTGGGCAGTATTCTTGCCAGGTCGCGTGTTACCTTTGCGGCCCGGACGGCCACCGCGTGAACGTGTTCAACAAAGGTCATACCCTGGTCGAGCACAACTCCAAGATATTTGGCCGACCTCTTCGTATAGGTGATAACCTCCCCATTAAGTCGGATTGCCAACTTCCGCATTTGTTTCCTCCCCTTCAGAAGTATGGCCTCGGTTTTGTGGCCAGCCAGCCGAAGCTTGTGTTGTTCTAGCCACCGGCTGACCCGCATCAGCGCAACCTCAGCCCTATGCTCCAGATCTAAGGCCGTCTTGCCCCTGATCACCAGCGCCAGATCGTCGGCGTAGGCCACTGCGAGCGTCTCTCGCGGAAGGTCAGCCAGCCGGAGGATACCATCGTATGCCACGTTCCACAGGACCGGCCCTAAAATCGACCCCTGCGGGACACCGGTCGTCATTTGTTTTTCGCAGCCTTCGTTGCCCCAGGCAATCACCCGCTCGCAAAGGTAGCTGTCGATTACCCGGCACAGGTAAGGCGATACGCCCTTCTCACGGAGGGCCTTCCGGATCACGTCCCACGGCATCGAGTTAAAGGCGTTGCTAATGTCCAGCAGGATTACCAGCACGACACCCCTTGTCTTCAGCGATTTTCGCCGCTCCTCTTCAGCGACCTGCATCACACGGTTAATCGCCATCAGGGTTGACCGCCCTTGGCGAAAGCCATACTGCTCCTCCGAGAGCAAGTTTCTTTCCTCGAGCTCCTTGACCAGTCTGTTGGCTATAACTCTTTCAAAAACCTTTCCCAATGTGCTTAGGAGACAGATCGGTCTCAGGGAAGAGGGAACCCCAGCGGGCTTGCCAGGCTTTGGTATGAGTGCCACCCGGGCCCGTTTCCACTCTGCCGGAAACTGCCCTGTCGCAAGAATCCCGTCTGCCACCTTGCGCAAGTAATCCGTGGCCTCTATGCCAAGAGCTTTAATCACCGAGGCCGGAATTCCATCCGGACCCGGAGCCCTGCCGCCTTTCTTGCTCGTCGCCTCTACGATTTCTATAGCCGTTACCGGTGGTGGGGGGGCGTGCTCGACGTCGTCTTCGTTGGCCGTCAGCTGTCCCACTTCCGTGGCATCAGGAAACAGATTGGAAATAGCCGCCTTCTGCTGCTCCTCGCTAGGGCGAGTGTGCAAAGCCGGGCACATTGCCTTCAGCTTTCCCGTGACGATTTTGTAGCCGAGTCCCCAAGGACAAAGCTCGATCTCGTCGCAAAGGGCTTTCCATATTCGCACTTTGCTCGTTCCTATTAGCCATTTAAGGCTTCTTCGAGCGAGTCGAAGTTGTTTCAGCTTCGTCTGCCGGTCTTCCTCTGTGCTGCCACTACCTGGCCTAATGACCCGAGCGTAGGTTCTGCGTGTTTTTGTGCACCATTTCCTTGCTTCTGCGATTTCCCGCGTCCACCAGTACTTTGGTCTGCGCTTACAACTTCCGCCGCCGTTGCCGCTTATTGACGCCGCCTCGCAAGCTGCACTCACTGCGCGGAGGAGTTCTTCGACCGTAGCCGTACCTTCACCTCCGCGAAGCCTTTGACGTATCTCCCGTCGGAACACCTCCTCGTTGACTTTTTTCCAGCCTACCGGCCGAGACGGCGGGGCTTCCTCTTCATCCTCTATCCTACCGCCCAGGCGGAACGCGATGTATCGATGGTCGCTGAGAGTCTCAACGTTGTCCAGTACCTTCCAGCCCTCCAGTTTGGCGCCCTCCGAGACCATTGTAATGTCAACGATAGACTCCTGGCCCGTGGTCCTCTGGAAAGTCGGCGTAGCTCCCACATTGGCAACAATAAGTCCGGCAGATGCCGCCCAGTCGGACAGTTCTTCTCCTCTTTTGTCCCAGTTAGCGGCACCCCACTCTGGAGACTTGGCATTAAAGTCGCCAGCGATGAGCATTGGCCTCGAGCTACTTGATGTCAGCAGACCCGTCAGACCACCCAAAAACACGTGAAACTCCTCAAACGACCGGTTTGGTGAAAAGTAGCAGCTTAGTATAGTCTCCCCACCTTGGAGTCTTATCCACGCCACGCCTTCAGCGCTACCGAAATCTTCAAGTTTTATCTGCTTGTTTGTCACCCAAACAGCCGCGTCACCCCTCTCATCGACTAGCCATCCCCTGGCACCGGCGACTGCCCTGTTCGGTTCTGAGACAAGACAGACGTCCACCCCCATAGAAGAGACTGTCTGCTCTAAGAGGTCGTGGGCGGCAGCGCACCTATTCAGGTTGACCTGAATGATCAGCTTGGGCCGCTGGGTCATTTTCATTAGAGCATTCCGCAATCGTGAGTTCCCCTTCCGTCTTGCCTTCCGTAGCCTGCGCCACGGGGGTCGGGGGTTTTGCGCCATGGGCAACATAGTTGAAGCCGCCCTCCTTCATCTTCTCGATCTCCGTCGCCGCAGCAACTGTGGCTGCCCGCTTTTCTTTTCGACTCTTTGCTCGGCCTTGGCGTAGTTCCGCTGTGTACTGCCTGTACACCTCGCAGGCCATTGAGCTTACTCCGTGATCCTCTTGATGACACAGCGGGCAGCGCCGGGGGTTTTTGCAGGTCTTTGCCATATGGCCAGCAGTTCCGCAGTTGAGACAAAGCCGGTCCTGCGGTTGTCGCTTCTCCGTGCAGTTTGCTGCTACATGGCCCGGTTTCAGGCAGCTGTTGCAGAGAATGGGTTTGGCAACTTCCTGTATGAGGCACCGGCCCCACCCGAGGTTTACCTTCCCAATCGCCAGCAATTTCTCCTTGCTTTTTGAGTCAGCTCGGAATGCAATTGTGCGGATGCCTCCATAGCCGAGTCGCGGCTCATCAACCTCGAGGTCAGCGACCCTGCATCCCTTTAGAAGTTGACGCAGTTCGACCTCAGCCTTCTCCTTTGTCGCACTAGCATCAACCTGGCGAATGATCAGGTTGGCTCTAACTCGGCGGATTTTCTCCGCGACGTTCAATGCCGCTTCCTCGCGGATCTTGTTCACCAGAGAGTCTCGTCCGCCCACCTTCGTCTCCTTAAGGACTAGCACCACGTCCTGGCTGTTTTTGGCTTTGGATGTGGCTTGGATCACCACCCCATCCAACTCGCGGGGATTTACTTTTTCTTGCAGAACCTTTACGATGTCGCAATATGTGCTACCCCCTTTGTTTTCAATTATTAGTGTGCTAGTTTGGCTTCCGCTAGCGGCCTTCCTCCGTGGAGATGGACATCGTTGCTTCCCCGTGTGGACCCCTTTCAAGACGGCACCGTCTGCGTCAACACGCTGCTTCTTGTCTCTGGAGTAGATTTCTCCGATGCAGTTTCCCTCGCCGTGCACGACTTCAGCAATCTTCCGTGCCTTGGTCAGTGCCAGACCCGTGGGAAAGAGGTACAACACCTTGCTGCGACCTTCGTTATCGTCGCTGTGCGCAGAGGCGACCTCGTCTCGAACGAGACGGAACATCCTCGCCGACATTGAGAGAATTTCTTCGGGGGTTATCCCTTTGGTCTTCCCGACGACCAGCGTTCGCGGGGGAGACGTCTCTTCAGTGGGCCTATTTTCTATGTCAGCATCGTCGATGACGAACGCAACGGAGTCCTGCGCTTTAAAGACGGCCATCTGACCCGTCTTAAATTTAGCGCCGTCTTGTTTGGTATATTTGTCGACCGCCGGGAAGGCCGCTCCCAATTTCTGGAAAGTCTCCCTTTCACTTACTTCCTCTTCCTCGCAGAGTATTACAAGTTTCGGAGCAGTAGTGTAAGCGATGCCCCTCTTGACCACTCTGGTATTAAAGTAGGCTCCTTGGGGCCATTCCTCGTCCAGCAGTTGCATAGCATCCTCAGTTCCCTTACTTGCACGTAAGACTTTCTCCCTTGTAGCCGATATCCTCTCCTTTTCCAGGCGCGCCTTTCTCTGCTCGGGAGTCTCCCGAAGCATTACAAGCTCATCAGATGTTTGTTTAAGCTGTGCCCGTAGATCGGCAATCAGCAGCTGTTCTTCGGTGGCAGAAAGATTTTCATCCTTGCTGCAGCGGTAGGCGGCTGCCTTTTCTCGAAGTTGATTGTTCTCGTTCATTACTTCGATGAGCTGAGCTCTAAGCTCTTTTAGTTCTGCTTTCTGCTCCGCAATCTTCTCCGCATGTTGCTCCTGGCGACATTTGTTTTCACTTTGAGCTTCCCTCAAGGTTAGTGTCGCTTCCTGGATTGCGGCAGAGGTGTTCAGGCCATCCATAGCATGACCCTTTAGTGACTGGAAGGCCTCCATGACTGCTGGTAATTGAACTTCAGTCCACGCCTTTGCCTCTTTGACCAAGTTTTTGATCTCGACCACCACGTTCTTGTATTTGTGGTCCTCGATGCATACTCGTGCAAGTAGTTCGCGGATCTTCTCAAGTCGTACTGCCGTCGTCCTTTCAAGGTCCGTGATCTTATCTGCGTTCTTTATTATTGACTCACCAGAAGTGGAGTGCTCGTCAGTCCTGGTTTTCTTCTTGTCATCAGAGAAGACGGAGGCCGGAGAAGAAGGCTTCCTCTTGCCCGCGCCCCTCCTTCCATCTTCTAACTGTTCTACACCGTCACTTGGTCTATTGGCATTTCCACATGAAGCCGATCGACTTCTTGACGGCGGCGGGGACCGAGGCAGACCCCTCCGCGCAAAGGGGTTCACAACCTCCGCGGAAGATTCATCTCTTCCACTTCTTCCAGTCACTGTCTTCGACGAGGAGGCCTGGTTGCCTACCTCCTCCGCCGAACTCTCCTCTTGAGGGTGGGAAACCCCTGCTGGTGGCACTGATCCAGCTTTTTTGTCGTTACTTTCCATAATGTTGTTTCTTTCTTGTTTAGGTACTTGTCGGTTCTTGGCCGTCTACCATTGCGGCGGGGTGTGACGGTGACTCGCAGCTGCGGGCTTTTAGGGGACCATGGCCTCGGCAATGCGCCCCGTTAAACACACTGTTAGGTCCCATCCGGTCGCCAGCCGGCATAACAGTAGTCTCGGGATTTACAACGGATGATAGGGCAGCCAGGTTTGGGTTGGTTACTCCCTCCCGGGCCCCTGTACTATCCGCCGGCCCGCGTGCCTCACGGTTTTAGAGCTGTACCCTTGATCCCCTGAGCTTTGACTGCGTCCACTGCCTCCTCCGCCATGGCAGTGCGGCCTGGAGCTCCGCAAGTACTCTCCATACCTCTCGCCCGTTGGGGCCGCTAGCAGCCCTCCTCCGCGCGAGAGGATCCCTGTTTTGGTCCGCGCCGGGTATTTGATTTCCCCGGTACCCGCCATATCTGGCGAGCATTCCCCTATCCGCCACCTGGGGACGCGCCCAGTAGGGGACCAGTAACCCCCCTGGGAACCTAACCTAACCTACCTAACCTAACTACCTAACCTAACCTAACCTTTTTTTTTTTTTTTTTTATATATAGAGAGTTTGCACGGGAATGCGTTTACGCAGACTAGGCCCATTCTGAGCCAAAAGTACTGTGGGACTCGAAGGCCAAACCTAGTAGATACCTAGGCCTTCCCTACCCACTAAACCCGCCAAACAATTTCTGCTACCAAAGAGCCCCCGGTCGCTATTTGCATTCCTTCAGGGGCCCACTAGTAGCACAAATCTCTCTTTTCTCAAGGCACTGGTGTCTTTTGTGCCAGTCTGGTGTCTTTTGACTATAGAATGTTACTTAAGAAAACTTGATACAATCACACGGTGGCAGCTCGCTCTCTTTGCCTTTCAAGGATCTCTTTCGTCCGCAAGATAGCTTCGACTGCGTTGGACACGAACTCCCAACAGTCACTGTCACGGAGCATATGCTCGGCGAGGTTCTCAGGGGTAATTGCGCATGTGCTGAGCGCCGCCTCTAGTCTAGTCCGATCCTCTTCAAAGCGCGAGCACTCGAACACCGTGTGCTCGGCTGTATCTGCTACCCCGCTTGCACATAGCAGACATTGTGGAGAAGTCACTTTGTGGATCTTGTAGAGGTAGGCTTGGAAGCAGCCGTGACCGCTTAGAGCCTGCGTCAGGTGATACGTCGTCTGACCATGGTCTCGCTTGTACCACCCGCGCAGGTCCGGAATCAGACGTCTTGTCCACGCCCCTCCACCAGGACTGCCGTTCTCCAATTCTCTCTGGAGCGCTTCCAGCCCCTCCTCCTCCTCAGAGGACCTGCTCTCACCATCCGTTTCTCCCTGCTTCTCTCTCCAGAGCCGGGCGTGCTTTGCAATTATTGCTTCCCACGGTATGGCTCTAGCAAGAACTAGAGCCGCCGTGGCACCTACTGTGCGATATGCTCTAGAGGTTCGCAGAGCAGCTCTTCGTTGCACACTTCTAAGCTTCTTTCTTGTTCTTTCTCCTCCCCGTGCGAGAGCAGTAGGACCCCAAACTGGTGAGGCGTATAGGACGATGGAGTCCGCAACCTTGGCTAGAAGCCGGCGACGATTTTCCCCAGCGCCTCCAAGTCGGGGCAAAATTTTTGCTAGGTCCTGTGACATCTTTTCTGCACGCGCTGTCACTGTGTGTACGTGGTTCACAAATGTCATACCCTCATCGAGTATGACCCCTAAATACTTAACCGCTCTCTTCGTATATGCGACGACTTCACCATTTAATCGGATTGTCAGCTTGCGAACCCGTTTCCTCCCCCTGAGCACAATAGCTTCGGTTTTGTGACTGGCCAGCCGTAGTTGGTGTTGTTCTAGCCATCGGCTAACCCTCATCAGCGCCACCTCAGCCCTGTGCTCAAGGTCTTGAGCCGTTTTGCCTCTAATAACAAGCGCCAGATCGTCGGCGTAAGCGAGAGCCAGCGTCTCAGGTGGTAGGTCAGCCAGACGCAGAACCCCATCGTATGCGACATTCCACAAAACCGGCCCGAGAATTGAGCCTTGCGGGACGCCGGTTGTCATCAGCTTATGTCTACCCTCGTTACCCCAAAAAATCACTCGTTCGCTGAGATAGCTGTCGATTACACGCTGCAGGTAAGGTGAGATGCCCTTCTCGCGAAGAGCTTCCTTTATCACGCTCCAGGGCATCGAATTGAAGGCGTTGCTTATATCTAACAAAACCACCAACACCGCGCCCCTGGTCTTCAGTGATTTTTGCCGCTCTTCTTCGGCTATCTTTAACACACGCTCGATGGCCATGAGAGTTGACCGGCCTCGCCGAAAGCCATATTGCTCCTCCGAGAGCAGAGAATTATCCTCGAGTTCTCTGACCAGTCTATTAGTTATGACCCTCTCGAAGACCTTGCCGACGGTGCTGAGCAGGCAGAGTGGTCTCAGGGAGGAGGGGTCCCCAGCGGGCTTGCCGGGCTTTGGAATAAGCGCCACCCGAGCTCTTTTCCACTCCGCTGGGAACTGTCCGCTCGTCAGAATCCCATCCGCTACCTCGCGTAAGTATTCAGCTGCTTCTGCACCGAGGATCTTGATCACCGAAGCAGGGACCCCGTCAGGGCCTGGTGCCAAGCCCCCCTTTTTGGCTGTGGCCTCCGCAATCTCCGCAGCTGTGACTGACGGCGGAGGGGAAATCTCGCCGTAGTCTCCATTAGCCGCCATTATAGTTAGCTGAATGTCCTCCGTTGCATCAGGGAACAGCCTAGCGATGGCCGCTGTCTGAACTTCCTCGGTTGGACGGGTATGGAGGGGTGAACACATTGCTTTTAGCTTGCCTGTGGCTAATTTATAGCCTAGCCCCCAGGGACTGGCCTCAACATCTTCACAAAGCACTTTCCACGCTCGTTCCTTGCTTTTTCGGATCAGCCATTTAAGCCCCCTGCGAGCCAGTCGAAGCTGCTCCAGCTTTTTTATGCGATCCTCTTCGGTGCCGCTATTTCGCGCACGATTGTACGTTCTGCGTGTCTTCGTACACCATCGCCTGGCTTCTGCTATTACTTGTGTCCACCAGTACTTTGGGGGACGTCTTGTCCCATTTCCCCCACGAGTCTCTCCGCCCGTTGACGCCGCTTCGCAGGCCTCAGCCACAGCTTTCATGAGACCCTCGACTGTGGCTGTACCGCCGCTTCTGGCGCCGAGTTTTTGGCGAACCACTTTTCTAAATTCCTCTACATTAACATTTTTCCACGCAGCTCGTTGGGGCGGCAAGTCTCTCTCGTTCTCTTCCCGGGCAGCACCCAGGAGGTATAATATATACCGATGGTCGCTAAGGGTCTCCACGTCATTGAGAACCCTCCATCTAGTTATTCTCGCGTTCTCTGTGATCATCGTAACATCCACGAAAGATCCTTGTCCTGTAGTTCTTTGGAACGTCGGCGTTGATCCCTCATTGACCACCAGAAGCGCGTTTGACGCAACCCAATCAGAGAGCTCCTCTCCTCTTTTGTCCCAGCCTGCCGCACCCCATTCCGGGGACCAGGCATTAAAATCCCCTGCTACCAGCGCTGGCCGTTGCCAGTTGTCTATCATCAGATCCTTCAGGTCTTCCAGAAAGCTGCTGAACTCTTCAAGCGTCCGATTTGGTGAAAAATAGCAGCTGAAGATACGCTCCCCATCCGCGGAGTCGGATCCATGCCACGCCGCTGATGTGGCCGTACTCCTCGACAACCACATTCTTGTTCACTACCCACACCGCTGCATCGCCTCTTTCATCAACAAGCCATCGCCTAGCACCGGCGATTGCCCTGTTTGGTTCAGAGACGAGGCAGATGTCCACGCCTAAAGAGGCGACTGTTTGCTCTAGGAGGTCGTGAGCAGCAGCACACCTGTTTAGGTTGATCTGCATTATTAGCTTAGACCTGCGGTTCATTAGATTCAGTAGAGATAATCTCTGTAAGACTCTCTTTATCCGGTTCGACTTGTAACGCATCGGGCGTGTGAGGCGAGGGCTTTCTATTACGCGAGACGTACGTGTAACCGCCTTCCTCCATCTTTTTGATCTCTCCAGTCGCGCCCACGTTGTCTTTCATGCGGTTTCTGGCCCGGTCCTGTCGCAGCTCTGCCGTGTATCGTCTAAATACCTCGCATGCCATCGACCTTGCGCCGTGACCCTCTTTCTGACACAGAGGGCAGCACTGAGGATTTTTGCAGCTTTTTGCAGCATGCCCAGCCTTTCCACAGTTAAAACAAAGCCTATCTTCTAGTCGTTCTTGCTTCTCAGTGCATTTTGCTGCAATATGGCCCGGCTTCAGGCAGTTGTTGCAGAGTGTTGGCTTGGCAACCTCCCGTATAAAGCATTTTCCCCATCCAAGGTTCACCCGACCTATTGACAGTAGCTTTTGCGTGCTCTTTGCATCAGCCCGTACTGCAATTGTTCTGCTGCCAGTATGGCTAAGACGCGGTTCGTCAGCTTCTAACATGGCAGGTTTGTTTTTGCCTAAGAGCTTCCGCAGTTCTACCTCAGCTTTTTCTTTCGTCGCTCGGGTGTCGACGTCTCGGATAATCAGGTTGGCTCTAAAAAGGCTAGCTTTCTCCACGACATTCATTGCCGTTTCCTTGCGGATTTTATCCATGAGTGTTTGCCTTCCACCTTCCTTTGTCTCTTTTAAGACAAGTACGATATCTTGGCTGTCTCCCCTGGCTTTTGCAGTAGCTTGTATCAGAACGCCGTCTAATTCGGAGGGGTTAATTTTCTCTTGTAGCGCCTTTACTTTGTCGCTATACGAGCTGCCCTCTTTATTTTCAATGACCAGCGTGCTTGTTCGGCCCCTGATGTTACATTTATCGCCCCGAGAACGTCGGTGTGCATCTTCGTCTTGTGCTTGCTTCGGTTCTGAGGTCTCTTCGTCAACTCGTTGTCTTCTGTCTCTAGTAAAAATCCCCCCGGTACAGTCATCCTTGCCATGGACGACTTCAACAATCTTTCGTGCCATTGTCAAGGCCAATCCAATGGGTAAAATATAAGTTATTTCCTTGCTATTGTGTTCTTTCTCCGTGTTCCAGGCTGCCGTGTCCATAACCAGTCGGAACATTTTTTTTATTGCTTCAAGAACCTCTTCTGCCGTTATCTCTTTGATTTTCCCGATGATCAACGTTCGCGGGGGAGGTGCCTTCTCAACGCCATTGTCCTCGCTTGTTTCATCGGAGACTAGCGCGACTGAGTCTTGCGCCTTTATAACGATAATTTGTCCAGCTTTTATTTCTGGCCCCCCTTCCTTGGTGAACCTGTCCACCGCCGGGAAAGCAGTCCCTAATTTCTGGAGGGTTTTTTGTTCCTCATCCTTTTCTGCTTCGCTAAGAAGCACTATCTTCGGAGTGGATGTTTGTGAAATGCCCTTTTTGACTATTCTGGTGTGAAGGAAGGCTCCTTTAGGCCACTCTTCTTCCAGAAGCCTTAAGGCCTTGGCCGTGTCTGCCGTACCCTCTAAAATCTTAGTCCGCATGATAGAGATACTTTCTTTTTCTAAGCGCGTTTTCTTTTGCTCAGGGGTCTCCCGAAGTGTCTCAAGCTCTTGTGTTGCTTGCTTCAGCTTGGAAGTTAACTCCGCAATCAATTCTCCTTCTTGAAGCTTCTGTTTTTCAGCCGCGGCATCGGCAAGCTGAGATTTGAGTTCCTTAATCTCATTATCTCTTGATAAAATAGCTTCTTCACGTTGTTGTAATCTCGTTCGGTCCTCCTCCTGGCACTTGGTCATGCTTAAGATGGTCTCACCACTGGTAAGCATTGCTTCTAGATTATCCGTAGCGTGCGACTTCAGGTCATGAAGCGCAGTTCTAACTGTCGGAATTGCAACTTCTGTCCACGCCTTCGCATCCTTAACCAGTGATTTGATATCGACGTTCACATTTTTAAACCTAGGGTCTTCAATGTTTACTCGAGCAAATATTTCACAAATCTTATCAAGCTGCTGTAAGCCTTTTTTTTCAATCTCCAAAAGCTCGCTTGTTTTGCCTGAGCTTGACGCGAGAGTCTTAGTCTTCTTTAGGTCGTCTGAGGTGGCGTAGGCCGGTGAAGTCGGCCCCCTCTTACCTTGCTTTTTTCCTTTATCTTCCTGCGCCGCGACTGCTTGCTCGCCGGTAGCCTCTGAGGACGACAGGCTGCTTGTCGTCGGCGGAGTGCGCGCCAAGCCCCTTCTCGCAAAGGGATTCACCGCCTCTATAGGAACGCCAAGCGCTTGTTCGTTTCTTCCAGTAGCCATACGCGACGGGGTGGCCTGGTCGCCTACCTCCCCTGCCGGACTCTCCTCGTCTGGGTGGGAAACCCCAGTTGCTGGTGGCACAGAACCAGCTTTTTTGTTGTTAAGCTCCATTTCAAATTTCAATTTTCTTTGCATGGGTACTTATCGGTCCTTGGCCGTCCACCAGTGTGGCGTGGTGTGACAGTGGCTCGCAGCTGCGGGTTTTAAGGAGCCATGGCCTCGGCAATGCGCCCCGTTTAACACACTGCTAGGTCCCATCCGGTCGCCAGCCGGCATAACAGTGGTCTCGGGATTTACAACGGATGATGGGGCAGCCAGGTTTAGGTAGGCTACTCCTTCCCGGGCCCCTGTACTATCCGCCGGCCCGCGTGCCCCACGGTTTTAGAGCTGTACCCTTGGCCCCCTAATCCGCAACCGCGTCCACTGACTCCTCCGCCATGGTAGAGCGGCCTGGTGCTCCGATAGTGCCCTCTGTACCTCTCGCCCGTTGGGACCGCTGGTGGCCCTCCTCCGCGCGAGAGTGACGTTGCCGCTCCTAACATGGAGTGCAGACGCAGCGTCTCTGTTTTGGTCCGCGCCGGGTATTTTATTTCCCCGGTACCCGCCATATCTGGCAGGCATTCCCCTATCCGCCACCTGGGGACGCGCCCAGTAGGGGACCAGTAACCCCCCTGGGAACCTAACCTAACCTAACCTAACTTTTTTTTTTTTTTTTTTTTAGAACTTTAAAGGAGAGTAGCCGGGAATGCATTTACGCAGACTAGACCCATTCTAGGTCAAAAGTACTGTGGGACTCGGAGGCACACCTAGCAAAGTACCTAAACCTCCCCTACCCACTAAACCCGCTAACTTCCCCCGACAAACAGCCCCTCGGTCGCTATATGCATTCCTTCAAGGAGCTGTCAGTCGCGGGTTCTCCACATCTCTTATGGCACTGGACTCTTTTGTGCCGGCCTGGAATCTTTTGGCCTTTCTCTGTCATGGCACTGGTCTATTTAGTGCCGGCCTTGAATCTTTTGGCCTATAGCTCAACTTAAAACTCTGGCAGTTTGTTCTCGCTGCCTCTCAAGGGTTTCTTTGGCCCGTAGAACTCTCTCAATGGCCTTAGTCACCAACTCCCAACACCTGTCATCTCGGAGCATTTGTTCGCAGAGATTCTCCGGAGTGACAGCGTTCACTCCGAGCAACGTCGCCAGCTGCGCACGGTCCTCCGCAAACCGCGCACAGCTGAACATAGTGTGCTCGGCCGTGTCATCTGCGCCGTCTACGCACAGTAGACATCGGGGCGACGCCGCTTTACAAATTCTGTGTAGATACGCTTGGAAGCAGCCGTGACCACTCAGAACCTGCGTCAAATGATACGTCGTCTGGCCGTGGCCTCGTTCGTACCACGCGTGCAGGTCTGGGATTAGACGCCGAGTCCACTCACCCCCGCTGGAGCCGCCGGCCTCCCACTCCGTCTGAAACGCGTCGCGATCATTCTCCCCTTCTATTGGAAGATCACCAATCTCTTCAGGGTCACCCAACTTCGCTCTCCAGCGCCGAGCATGTTCGGCTATTGTGTTCTCCCACGGCCTGGCTCTGGCCAGCACAAGTGCGGCCGTGCCCCCAACTGTGCGATATGCCCTCGACGTCCGCAGGGCCGTTCTTCTCTGAACGCCTCGTAACTTCTTTCTCGTTCTCTCGCCACCCCGTGCAAGGGCTGTGGGGCCCCAAATCGGCGAAGCGTATAGTACTATGGAGTCAACCACCGTTGCGAGCAGCCGACGGCGATTTTCTCCCGCACCACCGAGTCTGGGCAGTATTCTTGCCAGGTCGCGTGTTACCTTTGCGGCCCGGACGGCCACCGCGTGAACGTGTTCAACAAAGGTCATACCCTGGTCGAGCACAACTCCAAGATATTTGGCCGACCTCTTCGTATAGGTGATAACCTCCCCATTAAGTCGGATTGCCAACTTCCGCATTTGTTTCCTCCCCTTCAGAAGTATGGCCTCGGTTTTGTGGCCAGCCAGCCGAAGCTTGTGTTGTTCTAGCCACCGGCTGACCCGCATCAGCGCAACCTCAGCCCTATGCTCCAGATCTAAGGCCGTCTTGCCCCTGATCACCAGCGCCAGATCGTCGGCGTAGGCCACTGCGAGCGTCTCTCGCGGAAGGTCAGCCAGCCGGAGGATACCATCGTATGCCACGTTCCACAGGACCGGCCCTAAAATCGACCCCTGCGGGACACCGGTCGTCATTTGTTTTTCGCAGCCTTCGTTGCCCCAGGCAATCACCCGCTCGCAAAGGTAGCTGTCGATTACCCGGCACAGGTAAGGCGATACGCCCTTCTCACGGAGGGCCTTCCGGATCACGTCCCACGGCATCGAGTTAAAGGCGTTGCTAATGTCCAGCAGGATTACCAGCACGACACCCCTTGTCTTCAGCGATTTTCGCCGCTCCTCTTCAGCGACCTGCATCACACGGTTAATCGCCATCAGGGTTGACCGCCCTTGGCGAAAGCCATACTGCTCCTCCGAGAGCAAGTTTCTTTCCTCGAGCTCCTTGACCAGTCTGTTGGCTATAACTCTTTCAAAAACCTTTCCCAATGTGCTTAGGAGACAGATCGGTCTCAGGGAAGAGGGAACCCCAGCGGGCTTGCCAGGCTTTGGTATGAGTGCCACCCGGGCCCGTTTCCACTCTGCCGGAAACTGCCCTGTCGCAAGAATCCCGTCTGCCACCTTGCGCAAGTAATCCGTGGCCTCTATGCCAAGAGCTTTAATCACCGAGGCCGGAATTCCATCCGGACCCGGAGCCCTGCCGCCTTTCTTGCTCGTCGCCTCTACGATTTCTATAGCCGTTACCGGTGGTGGGGGGGCGTGCTCGACGTCGTCTTCGTTGGCCGTCAGCTGTCCCACTTCCGTGGCATCAGGAAACAGATTGGAAATAGCCGCCTTCTGCTGCTCCTCGCTAGGGCGAGTGTGCAAAGCCGGGCACATTGCCTTCAGCTTTCCCGTGACGATTTTGTAGCCGAGTCCCCAAGGACAAAGCTCGATCTCGTCGCAAAGGGCTTTCCATATTCGCACTTTGCTCGTTCCTATTAGCCATTTAAGGCTTCTTCGAGCGAGTCGAAGTTGTTTCAGCTTCGTCTGCCGGTCTTCCTCTGTGCTGCCACTACCTGGCCTAATGACCCGAGCGTAGGTTCTGCGTGTTTTTGTGCACCATTTCCTTGCTTCTGCGATTTCCCGCGTCCACCAGTACTTTGGTCTGCGCTTACGACTTCCGCCGCCGTTGCCGCTTATTGACGCCGCCTCGCAAGCTGCACTCACTGCGCGGAGGAGTTCTTCGACCGTAGCCGTACCTTCACCTCCGCGAAGCCTTTGACGTATCTCCCGTCGGAACACCTCCTCGTTGACTTTTTTCCAGCCTACCGGCCGAGACGGCGGGGCTTCCTCTTCATCCTCTATCCTACCGCCCAGGCGGAACGCGATGTATCGATGGTCGCTGAGAGTCTCAACGTTGTCCAGTACCTTCCAGCCCTCCAGTTTGGCGCCCTCCGAGACCATTGTAATGTCAACGATAGACTCCTGGCCCGTGGTCCTCTGGAAAGTCGGCGTAGCTCCCACATTGGCAACAATAAGTCCGGCAGATGCCGCCCAGTCGGACAGTTCTTCTCCTCTTTTGTCCCAGTTAGCGGCACCCCACTCTGGAGACTTGGCATTAAAGTCGCCAGCGATGAGCATTGGCCTCGAGCTACTTGATGTCAGCAGACCCGTCAGACCACCCAAAAACACGTGAAACTCCTCAAACGACCGGTTTGGTGAAAAGTAGCAGCTTAGTATAGTCTCCCCACCTTGGAGTCTTATCCACGCCACGCCTTCAGCGCTACCGAAATCTTCAAGTTTTATCTGCTTGTTTGTCACCCAAACAGCCGCGTCACCCCTCTCATCGACTAGCCATCCCCTGGCACCGGCGACTGCCCTGTTCGGTTCTGAGACAAGACAGACGTCCACCCCCATAGAAGAGACTGTCTGCTCTAAGAGGTCGTGGGCGGCAGCGCACCTATTCAGGTTGACCTGAATGATCAGCTTGGGCCGCTGGGTCATTTTCATTAGAGCATTCCGCAATCGTGAGTTCCCCTTCCGTCTTGCCTTCCGTAGCCTGCGCCACGGGGGTCGGGGGTTTTGCGCCATGGGCAACATAGTTGAAGCCGCCCTCCTTCATCTTCTCGATCTCCGTCGCCGCAGCAACTGTGGCTGCCCGCTTTTCTTTTCGACTCTTTGCTCGGCCTTGGCGTAGTTCCGCTGTGTACTGCCTGTACACCTCGCAGGCCATTGAGCTTACTCCGTGATCCTCTTGATGACACAGCGGGCAGCGCCGGGGGTTTTTGCAGGTCTTTGCCATATGGCCAGCAGTTCCGCAGTTGAGACAAAGCCGGTCCTGCGGTTGTCGCTTCTCCGTGCAGTTTGCTGCTACATGGCCCGGTTTCAGGCAGCTGTTGCAGAGAATGGGTTTGGCAACTTCCTGTATGAGGCACCGGCCCCACCCGAGGTTTACCTTCCCAATCGCCAGCAATTTCTCCTTGCTTTTTGAGTCAGCTCGGAATGCAATTGTGCGGATGCCTCCATAGCCGAGTCGCGGCTCATCAACCTCGAGGTCAGCGACCCTGCATCCCTTTAGAAGTTGACGCAGTTCGACCTCAGCCTTCTCCTTTGTCGCACTAGCATCAACCTGGCGAATGATCAGGTTGGCTCTAACTCGGCGGATTTTCTCCGCGACGTTCAATGCCGCTTCCTCGCGGATCTTGTTCACCAGAGAGTCTCGTCCGCCCACCTTCGTCTCCTTAAGGACTAGCACCACGTCCTGGCTGTTTTTGGCTTTGGATGTGGCTTGGATCACCACCCCATCCAACTCGCGGGGATTTACTTTTTCTTGCAGAACCTTTACGATGTCGCAATATGTGCTACCCCCTTTGTTTTCAATTATTAGTGTGCTAGTTTGGCTTCCGCTAGCGGCCTTCCTCCGTGGAGATGGACATCGTTGCTTCCCCGTGTGGACCCCTTTCAAGACGGCACCGTCTGCGTCAACACGCTGCTTCTTGTCTCTGGAGTAGATTTCTCCGATGCAGTTTCCCTCGCCGTGCACGACTTCAGCAATCTTCCGTGCCTTGGTCAGTGCCAGACCCGTGGGAAAGAGGTACAACACCTTGCTGCGACCTTCGTTATCGTCGCTGTGCGCAGAGGCGACCTCGTCTCGAACGAGACGGAACATCCTCGCCGACATTGAGAGAATTTCTTCGGGGGTTATCCCTTTGGTCTTCCCGACGACCAGCGTTCGCGGGGGAGACGTCTCTTCAGTGGGCCTATTTTCTATGTCAGCATCGTCGATGACGAACGCAACGGAGTCCTGCGCTTTAAAGACGGCCATCTGACCCGTCTTAAATTTAGCGCCGTCTTGTTTGGTATATTTGTCGACCGCCGGGAAGGCCGCTCCCAATTTCTGGAAAGTCTCCCTTTCACTTACTTCCTCTTCCTCGCAGAGTATTACAAGTTTCGGAGCAGTAGTGTAAGCGATGCCCCTCTTGACCACTCTGGTATTAAAGTAGGCTCCTTGGGGCCATTCCTCGTCCAGCAGTTGCATAGCATCCTCAGTTCCCTTACTTGCACGTAAGACTTTCTCCCTTGTAGCCGATATCCTCTCCTTTTCCAGGCGCGCCTTTCTCTGCTCGGGAGTCTCCCGAAGCATTACAAGCTCATCAGATGTTTGTTTAAGCTGTGCCCGTAGATCGGCAATCAGCAGCTGTTCTTCGGTGGCAGAAAGATTTTCATCCTTGCTGCAGCGGTAGGCGGCTGCCTTTTCTCGAAGTTGATTGTTCTCGTTCATTACTTCGATGAGCTGAGCTCTAAGCTCTTTTAGTTCTGCTTTCTGCTCCGCAATCTTCTCCGCATGTTGCTCCTGGCGACATTTGTTTTCACTTTGAGCTTCCCTCAAGGTTAGTGTCGCTTCCTGGATTGCGGCAGAGGTGTTCAGGCCATCCATAGCATGACCCTTTAGTGACTGGAAGGCCTCCATGACTGCTGGTAATTGAACTTCAGTCCACGCCTTTGCCTCTTTGACCAAGTTTTTGATCTCGACCACCACGTTCTTGTATTTGTGGTCCTCGATGCATACTCGTGCAAGTAGTTCGCGGATCTTCTCAAGTCGTACTGCCGTCGTCCTTTCAAGGTCCGTGATCTTATCTGCGTTCTTTATTATTGACTCACCAGAAGTGGAGTGCTCGTCAGTCCTGGTTTTCTTCTTGTCATCAGAGAAGACGGAGGCCGGAGAAGAAGGCTTCCTCTTGCCCGCGCCCCTCCTTCCATCTTCTAACTGTTCTACACCGTCACTTGGTCTATTGGCATTTCCACATGAAGCCGATCGACTTCTTGACGGCGGCGGGGACCGAGGCAGACCCCTCCGCGCAAAGGGGTTCACAACCTCCGCGGAAGATTCATCTCTTCCACTTCTTCCAGTCACTGTCTTCGACGAGGAGGCCTGGTTGCCTACCTCCTCCGCCGAACTCTCCTCTTGAGGGTGGGAAACCCCTGCTGGTGGCACTGATCCAGCTTTTTTGTCGTTACTTTCCATAATGTTGTTTCTTTCTTGTTTAGGTACTTGTCGGTTCTTGGCCGTCTACCATTGCGGCGGGGTGTGACGGTGACTCGCAGCTGCGGGCTTTTAGGGGACCATGGCCTCGGCAATGCGCCCCGTTAAACACACTGTTAGGTCCCATCCGGTCGCCAGCCGGCATAACAGTAGTCTCGGGATTTACAACGGATGATAGGGCAGCCAGGTTTGGGTTGGTTACTCCCTCCCGGGCCCCTGTACTATCCGCCGGCCCGCGTGCCTCACGGTTTTAGAGCTGTACCCTTGATCCCCTGAGCTTTGACTGCGTCCACTGCCTCCTCCGCCATGGCAGTGCGGCCTGGAGCTCCGCAAGTACTCTCCATACCTCTCGCCCGTTGGGGCCGCTAGCAGCCCTCCTCCGCGCGAGAGGATCCCTGTTTTGGTCCGCGCCGGGTATTTGATTTCCCCGGTACCCGCCATATCTGGCGAGCATTCCCCTATCCGCCACCTGGGGACGCGCCCAGTAGGGGACCAGTAACCCCCCTGGGAACCTAACCTAACCTAACCTAACCTAACCTAACCTAACCTTTTTTTTTTTTTTTTTTTTTATAAGAGAGTTTGCACGGGAATGCGTTTACGCAGACTAGGCCCATTCTGAGCCAAAAGTACTGTGAGACTCGAAGGCCAAACCTAGTAGATACCTAGGCCTTCCCTACCCACTAAACCCGCCAAACAATTTCTGCTACCAAAGAGCCCCCGGTCGCTATTTGCATTCCTTCAGGGGCCCACTAGTAGCACAAATCTCTCTTTTCTCACGGCACTGGTGTCTTTTGTGCCAGTCTGGTGTCTTTTGACTATAGAATGTTACTTAAGAAAACTTGATACAATCACACGGTGGCAGCTCGCTCTCTTTGCCTTTCAAGGATCTCTTTCGTCCGCAAGATAGCTTCGACTGCGTTGGACACGAACTCCCAACAGTCACTGTCACGGAGCATATGCTCGGCGAGGTTCTCAGGGGTAATTGCGCATGTGCTGAGCGCCGCCTCTAGTCTAGTCCGATCCTCTTCAAAGCGCGAGCACTCGAACACCGTGTGCTCGGCTGTATCTGCTACCCCGCTTGCACATAGCAGACATTGTGGAGAAGTCACTTTGTGGATCTTGTAGAGGTAGGCTTGGAAGCAGCCGTGACCGCTTAGAGCCTGCGTCAGGTGATACGTCGTCTGACCATGGTCTCGCTTGTACCACCCGCGCAGGTCCGGAATCAGACGTCTTGTCCACGCCCCTCCACCAGGACTGCCGTTCTCCAATTCTCTCTGGAGCGCTTCCAGCCCCTCCTCCTCCTCAGAGGACCTGCTCTCACCATCCGTTTCTCCCTGCTTCTCTCTCCAGAGCCGGGCGTGCTTTGCAATTATTGCTTCCCACGGTATGGCTCTAGCAAGAACTAGAGCCGCCGTGGCACCTACTGTGCGATATGCTCTAGAGGTTCGCAGAGCAGCTCTTCGTTGCACACTTCTAAGCTTCTTTCTTGTTCTTTCTCCTCCCCGTGCGAGAGCAGTAGGACCCCAAACTGGTGAGGCGTATAGGACGATGGAGTCCGCAACCTTGGCTAGAAGCCGGCGACGATTTTCCCCAGCGCCTCCAAGTCGGGGCAAAATTTTTGCTAGGTCCTGTGACATCTTTTCTGCACGCGCTGTCACTGTGTGTACGTGGTTCACAAATGTCATACCCTCATCGAGTATGACCCCTAAATACTTAACCGCTCTCTTCGTATATGCGACGACTTCACCATTTAATCGGATTGTCAGCTTGCGAACCCGTTTCCTCCCCCTGAGCACAATAGGCTTCGGTTTTGTGACTGGCCAGCCGTAGTTGGTGTTGTTCTAGCCATCGGCTAACCCTCATCAGCGCCACCTCAGCCCTGTGCTCAAGGTCTTGAGCCGTTTTGCCTCTAATAACAAGCGCCAGATCGTCGGCGTAAGCGAGAGCCAGCGTCTCAGGTGGTAGGTCAGCCAGACGCAGAACCCCATCGTATGCGACATTCCACAAAACCGGCCCGAGAATTGAGCCTTGCGGGACGCCGGTTGTCATCAGCTTATGTCTACCCTCGTTACCCCAAAAAATCACTCGTTCGCTGAGATAGCTGTCGATTACACGCTGCAGGTAAGGTGAGATGCCCTTCTCGCGAAGAGCTTCCTTTATCACGCTCCAGGGCATCGAATTGAAGGCGTTGCTTATATCTAACAAAACCACCAACACCGCGCCCCTGGTCTTCAGTGATTTTTGCCGCTCTTCTTCGGCTATCTTTAACACACGCTCGATGGCCATGAGAGTTGACCGGCCTCGCCGAAAGCCATATTGCTCCTCCGAGAGCAGAGAATTATCCTCGAGTTCTCTGACCAGTCTATTAGTTATGACCCTCTCGAAGACCTTGCCGACGGTGCTGAGCAGGCAGAGTGGTCTCAGGGAGGAGGGGTCCCCAGCGGGCTTGCCGGGCTTTGGAATAAGCGCCACCCGAGCTCTTTTCCACTCCGCTGGGAACTGTCCGCTCGTCAGAATCCCATCCGCTACCTCGCGTAAGTATTCAGCTGCTTCTGCACCGAGGATCTTGATCACCGAAGCAGGGACCCCGTCAGGGCCTGGTGCCAAGCCCCCCTTTTTGGCTGTGGCCTCCGCAATCTCCGCAGCTGTGACTGACGGCGGAGGGGAACTCTCGCCGTAGTCTCCATTAGCCGCCATTATAGTTAGCTGAATGTCCTCCGTTGCATCAGGGAACAGCCTAGCGATGGCCGCTGTCTGAACTTCCTCGGTTGGACGGGTATGGAGGGGTGAACACATTGCTTTTAGCTTGCCTGTGGCTAATTTATAGCCTAGCCCCCAGGGACTGGCCTCAACATCTTCACAAAGCACTTTCCACGCTCGTTCCTTGCTTTTTCGGATCAGCCATTTAAGCCCCCTGCGAGCCAGTCGAAGCTGCTCCAGCTTTTTTATGCGATCCTCTTCGGTGCCGCTATTTCGCGCACGATTGTACGTTCTGCGTGTCTTCGTACACCATCGCCTGGCTTCTGCTATTACTTGTGTCCACCAGTACTTTGGGGGACGTCTTGTCCCATTTCCCCCACGAGTCTCTCCGCCCGTTGACGCCGCTTCGCAGGCCTCAGCCACAGCTTTCATGAGACCCTCGACTGTGGCTGTACCGCCGCTTCTGGCGCCGAGTTTTTGGCGAACCACTTTTCTAAATTCCTCTACATTAACATTTTTCCACGCAGCTCGTTGGGGCGGCAAGTCTCTCTCGTTCTCTTCCCGGGCAGCACCCAGGAGGTATAATATATACCGATGGTCGCTAAGGGTCTCCACGTCATTGAGAACCCTCCATCTAGTTATTCTCGCGTTCTCTGTGATCATCGTAACATCCACGAAAGATCCTTGTCCTGTAGTTCTTTGGAAGCGTCGGCGTTGATCCCTCATTGACCACCAGAAGCGCGTTTGACGCAACCCAATCAGAGAGCTCCTCTCCTCTTTTGTCCCAGCCTGCCGCACCCCATTCCGGGGACCAGGCATTAAAATCTCCTGCTACCAGCGCTGGCCGTTGCCAGTTGTCTATCATCAGATCCTTCAGGTCTTCCAGAAAGCTGCTGAACTCTTCAAGCGTCCGATTTGGTGAAAAAATAGCAGCTGAAAATACGCTCCCCACCGCGGAGTCGGATCCATGCCACGCCGCTGATGTGGCCGTACTCCTCGACAACCACATTCTTGTTCACTACCCACACCGCTGCATCGCCTCTTTCATCAACAAGCCATCGCCTAGCACCGGCGATTGCCCTGTTTGGTTCAGAGACGAGGCAGATGTCCACGCCTAAAGAGGCGACTGTTTGCTCTAGAAGGTCGTGAGCAGCAGCACACCTGTTTAGGTTGATCTGCATTATTAGCTTAGACCTGCGGTTCATTAGATTCAGTAGAGATAATCTCTGTAAGACTCTCTTTATCCGGTTCGACTTGTAACGCATCGGGCGTGTGAGGCGAGGGCTTTCTATTACGCGAGACGTACGTGTAACCGCCTTCCTCCATCTTTTTGATCTCTCCAGTCGCGCCCACGTTGTCTTTCATGCGGTTTCTGGCCCGGTCCTGTCGCAGCTCTGCCGTGTATCGTCTAAATACCTCGCATGCCATCGACCTTGCGCCGTGACCCTCTTTCTGACACAGAGGGCAGCACTGAGGATTTTTGCAGCTTTTTGCAGCATGCCCAGCCTTTCCACAGTTAAAACAAAGCCTATCTTCTAGTCGTTCTTGCTTCTCAGTGCATTTTGCTGCAATATGGCCCGGCTTCAGGCAGTTGTTGCAGAGTGTTGGCTTGGCAACCTCCCGTATAAAGCATTTTCCCCATCCAAGGTTCACCCGACCTATTGACAGTAGCTTTTGCGTGCTCTTTGCATCAGCCCGTACTGCAATTGTTCTGCTGCCAGTATGGCTAAGACGCGGTTCGTCAGCTTCTAACATGGCAGGTTTGTTTTTGCCTAAGAGCTTCCGCAGTTCTACCTCAGCTTTTTCTTTCGTCGCTCGGGTGTCGACGTCTCGGATAATCAGTTGGCTCTAAAAAGGCTAGCTCTCTCCACGACATTCATTGCCGTTTCCTTGCGGATTTTATCCATGAGTGTTTGCCTTCCACCTTCCTTTGTCTCTTTTAAGACAAGTACGATATCTTGGCTGTCTCCCCTGGCTTTTGCAGTAGCTTGTATCAGAACGCCGTCTAATTCGGAGGGGTTAATTTTCTCTTGTAGCGCCTTTACTTTGTCGCTATACGAGCTGCCCTCTTTATTTTCAATGACCAGCGTGCTTGTTCGGCCCCTGATGTTACATTTATCGCCCCGAGAACGTCGGTGTGCATCTTCGTCTTGAGCTTGCTTCGGTTCTGAGGTCTCTTCGTCAACTCGTTGTCTTCTGTCTCTAGTAAAAATCCCCCCGGTACAGTCATCCTTGCCATGGACGACTTCAACAATCTTTCGTGCCATTGTCAAGGCCAATCCAATGGGTAAAATATAAGTTATTTCCTTGCTATTGTGTTCTTTCTCCGTGTTCCAGGCTGCCGTGTCCATAACCAGTCGGAACATTTTTTTTATTGCTTCAAGAACCTCTTCTGCCGTTATCTCTTTGATTTTCCCGATGATCAACGTTCGCGGGGGAGGTGCCTTCTCAACGCCATTGTCCTCGCTTGTTTCATCGGAGACTAGCGCGACTGAGTCTTGCGCCTTTATAACGATAATTTGTCCAGCTTTTATTTCTGGCCCCCCTTCCTTGGTGAACCTGTCCACCGCCGGGAAAGCAGTCCCTAATTTCTGGAGGGTTTTTTGTTCCTCATCCTTTTTCTGCTTCGCTAAGAAGCACTATCTTCGGAGTGGATGTTTGTGAAATGCCCTTTTTGACTATTCTGGTGTGAAGGAAGGCTCCTTTAGGCCACTCTTCTTCCAGAAGCCTTAAGGCCTTGGCCGTGTCTGCCGTACCCTCTAAAATCTTAGTCCGCATGATAGAGATACTTTCTTTTCTAAGCGCGTTTTCTTTTGCTCAGGGGTCTCCCGAAGTGTCTCAAGCTCTTGTGTTGCTTGCTTCAGCTTGGAAGTTAACTCCGCAATCAATTCTCCTTCTTGAAGCTTCTGTTTTTCAGCCGCGGCATCGGCAAGCTGAGATTTGAGTTCCTTAATCTCATTATCTCTTGATAAAATAGCTTCTTCACGTTGTTGTAATCTCGCTCGGTCCTCCTCCTGGCACTTGGTCATGCTTAAGATGGTCTCACCACTGGTAAGCATTGCTTCTAGATTATCCGTAGCGTGCGACTTCAGGTCATGAAGCGCAGTTCTAACCGTCGGAATTGCAACTTCTAGTCCACGCCTTCGCATCCTTAACCAGTGATTTGATAGTCGACGTTCACATTTTTAAACCTAGGGTCTTCAATGTTTACTCGAGCAAATATTTCACAAATCTTATCAAGCTGCTGTAAGCCTTTTTTTTCAATCTCCAAGAGCTCGCTTGTTTTGCCTGAGCTTGACGCGAGAGTCTTAGTCTTCTTTAGGTCGTCTGAGGTGGCGTAGGCCGGTGAAGTCGGCCCCCTCTTACCTTGCTTTTTTTCCTTCATCTTCCTGCGCCGCGACTGCTTGCTCGCCGGTAGCCTCTGAGGACGACAGGCTGCTTGTCGACGGCGGAGTGCGCGCCAAGCCCCTTCTCGCAAAGGGATTCACCGCCTCTACTAGGAACGCCAAGCGCTTGTTCGTTTCTTCCAGTAGCCATACGCGACGGGGTGGCCTGGTCGCCTACCTCCCCTGCCGGACTCTCCTCGTCTGGGTGGGAAACCCCAGTTGCTGGTGGCACAGAACCAGCTTTTTTGTTGTTAAGCTCCATTTCAAATTTCAATTTTCTTCGCATGGGTACTTATCGGTCCTTGGCCGTCCACCAGTGTGGCGTGGTGTGACAGTGGCTCGCAGCTGCGGGTTTCAAGGAGCCATGGCCTCGGCAATGCGCCCCGTTTAACACACTGCTAGGTCCCATCCGGTCGCCAGCCGGCATAACAGTGGTCTCGGGATTTACAACGGATGATGGGGCAGCCAGGTTTAGGTAGGCTACTCCTTCCCGGGCCCCTGTACTATCCGCCGGCCCGCGTGCCCCACGGTTTTAGAGCTGTACCCTTGGCCCCCTAATCCGCGAACCGCGTCCACTGACTCCTCCGCCATGGTAGAGCGGCCTGGTGCTCCGATAGTGCCCTCTGTACCTCTCGCCCGTTGGGACCGCTGGTGGCCCTCCTCCGCGCGAGAGTGACGTTGCCGCTCCTAACATGGAGTGCAGACGCAGCGTCTCTGTTTTGGTCCGCGCCGGGTATTTTATTTCCCCGGTACCCGCCATATCTGGCAGGCATTCCCCTATCCGCCACCTGGGGACGCGCCCAGTAGGGGACCAGTACCCCCCTGGGAACCTAAACCTAACCTAACCTAACCTAACCTTTTTTTTTTTTTTATGTGAGGTTCGGGGAAAAATGCTTTACGCACACCCAGCGCAGATGGTAGGCGCTTGGGTAGTGTGGGACTCCTCGTTGTTGTTGAGGTTACCCACTAAAAAACCTACTCCTCACTTTCCCCCCACGGGCTCGGTACTGTTCCCCAGTTCATCAAGGCCGAGGGGGGGAGCCGTCTGCTCTACCTGCTGGTCCTGGCCTGAGAGCCCTGAGGGGACGCAGTTGTTATTCGCGCTGTTCCAGTGAAGGCGGCCCTCCTCTTCTCTTCTTTTCGGGTCTTATCTCTCATTATGTGGTCAGGAAGTAGAATCCTTCCTTCCACGCTTGTGCGGAGATCATCATTTCCGTTATGATCGCTTTCGTCTCGGCACCCGCGAGCCGGTACGATGTGGACCTTCTCGCCGTAGAAAGGCCCGGGCAATGTGCGATTGTGTGATCGACATCGTCCGGCACTCCCTCGGTGCATAACGTGCATATGTCCGTAAGCGACTTTCCGATCCTTAGCATGTATGTCTGGAACTGTCGTGGCCCGTCTTCGCCTGCGTGGCGTAGTATGACAGGGGACCCTGTCCCGGACCGTTGTACCATTTGTCGAGATCTTCAATGAGGTTGCGGTCCATTCCGCTTCGTAGTCAGCCTGTTCCACTCCTCTTTCCACTCTGCCATTGCTGCCGTCTTGGATTCGTCGTGGTCCAAGTGTCTATCTAGTCGCATGGCTCTTCGTTGTCCCGCAGTGATGTCCCACGGGATCATTCGGGCATTACCAGCACCGCTTCTGTGCTGACCGTTTTATACGCCCTGCTGGTCCGTAGTGCGACGGTGCGTTGGGCTGAGCGCAGAAGTGTCCTATTTCTTGTTGTTCGGAGGGCCATATCTGCCCACACCAAGCCGCGTATAGCGCAGTATAGCCTCTGCGGCGGTGGCCAGTAGGGCTCTTTTCTAGTTGGTCCGCGCCCCCCGATCTCGGGAGAATCCTTTTCTAAGCGCCCTGGCTATTTTGTGGACCTTAGTCGAGATTGCGTCGATGTGTGCTCTTTCCGGTCATGCCTGTATCTAGAGTCACGCCCAGGTATTTGGCCGTCTTTGCCATCGTGATCGAATGTCCCTCCAGCGTTAGTGTATCTCCCGGGTGCGCTTTCGACCTGTTCAAATAGATGGCCTCTGTTTTTTTCGGGGGCCAGTCGCAGGCCGTTCTGTGACATCCATCGCGACACTCTGTCCATGGCTTCGTTGCTGTGGCCTGGAGCGTGCTTCGTGCTGGCTCTGATTATCATGGCCAGGTCATCCGCGTATGCGCGCGTTTCTACGCCTTCTGGGAGCCCCTCAAGACGCAGGACATCGTCGTATACCAGGTTCCACAGTGTGGTCCGAGTATAGACCCCTGCGGAACTCCTGCGGTGACTTCGATGCTTCCGTGACTTCGTATGGAGTCGTCGCTCGTTCAGGTAGGATGCTCGTGATCCGCGTGAGGTAGGGTGGGACTTTTCGTCGCTTCTGCTGTCTATGATAGTTTCCCATCTGGCGCTGTTGAAGGCATTTCTGACGTCAAGCAGAATTAAGAGGACGTATTTTCGCGTCTTAGGGTCGCCATGGTCTCTTGGCCCGCCGTGTTTATAATTTTCTCAATTGGGTCTAATGTTGAGTGGCCTTTTCTGAAGCCGTGTTGGTGGGCTGACAGGGCCCCCGTTGCCTCGATCGCGTCCGTCAGCCGTGTCTGTATTATTTTTTCGAAAAGTTTTCCTATTGTTCTAGTAGACATTTTGGCCTGTAGTTTCCAGGCGAGGTCTTGGGTATCAGTGCCAGGTAGGACGTCTTCCAGGCAGGAGGAAAAATGCCTTTGCGGAGGATGTTTTGTTGCCGTCTCTGCAATGATTTCTGGGTGTTCTCTCGCTAATATCCGGATTACTTCAGGTGGTACTCCGTCCGGGCCCGGCGCTTTGCCAGGTGCAAGGCGTTCGGCGGCCGCGAAACCTCCTCTTGTGTTACTGGCGGTATGTCATTGGGGTCTATGTGGGGTAGTGTGTCTGTGGGGCGTGGAGGGTGTTTAGGAAAAAGTTTTGCGACCTGTCTTAGTGTTTCTTCTTGAGTGAGGGGCGGCGGGGGAGTCTTGACTTTAGCCGGACTAGTTTGTACGGGAGTCCCCAGGGTCGAACTGGACCAGGTCTATGAGAGCTTTCCAGCATTCCAGTTTTGCCGCCCGTATCTTGTGTCTTAGTGTGTCTCGTCCCGTTCTGTATGTACTCAGTAGTGTTTCTTCCGGGCTATTGCTACGTGTAAGATGTGTTCGTGTTCGCCGTTTCTACGTTCTTAGCTAGTCACGATCTGGCCCTCGTAAGTGTGCGTTTGGCTCGTATGCAGGCTGTCCGTGCTTCTTTTACTTCTGTTGTCCACCAGGGTTGGGGAGTGCGTCGGTTTGTGCGACGTCGTAGCCGTCCTCCCGCTGCTTGGCATGCTGCTTTAATTAGCTTGGTGAGGTTGCGTGGTGTGGGGTTAAAGTTGTTTGAGAGTTTTGCCTTTAGGTATTTTCTGAGTTTCGTATTGTTTATGTGTCTCATTTGCCATGTTTTCCGAGAGGGGGGTGGGTGTGCTTGTGTCTCGTCATAGTTGTATGTTATGTATTGATGATCGCTTAGTGTTTCTGCGTCTGTGTCCACCCGCCAGTTGCTGATTAGGTGTAATGAGATGTCGTTTGTTATTGTGAGATCTATGTACGACTCCTGGCGGCCTCTGGTGAAGGTCGGGGCCTCGCCGTCGCTGCATTTAGGTCTCCTGTGAGGAGCAGCTGGTGTGGTTTGAGAGAATTGATGAGGTCAGAGAGGGATGTTAGGTATTCGTTGAATTGTTCAGGTGTGCGGTTCGGTGAGAAGTAGCAGGATAGTATGTAGGAGTTGTTTCCCGTGTGTATCCAGGTGTATCCCGGAACTGATCCGTGGTCTGCTATGGGTACTCTTGTGTCTCGGCCTGTCACCATACTCGCCGTGTCTGCTGTTGGGTCTGTGTAATAGTTTGCGCGTGTTTGTGCTATGTTTATGTTTGGTTCTGTAATTAAGCAGAGAGATATTTCGTGTTCGTGTGCGTATGCCTGTAGTGCGTCGTGTGCGGCTCGGCATCGATTGAGGTTAGTTTGAAGTATTTTCATTTTGTGGTTTTTGTCTTCTGTCTTTCTGGATGGTTGTCCACCCGTCTGTATTTCCTGTTGTTAATTCTGTCGCTGTTGCCGTTGTCTCGGAGGTTGTAGTTACTGTGGGGGTGCTATTGTTGGTGTCTGTTGTAGTTGTCGGCTCTGTTGTTTGGGTGGTGGGTTTTGTTGTTTCGTTGGTTTGCTTGGGGAGTCTTCTTTGTCACGTTCTGTTGCTGGGGGAGGATTTCTTGTTGTTTTTTCTCTCCGTCCTGATCTCAGTCTGCGCTCTTTGGCAATCTGGTCCCTGTATGCTGGGCAGGACATCGCGTCCGCGCGGTGTCTCCGTGTTGCAAGTGATGCACTTCATTGCTTCGGCCTTGCAGTCTCTTGTTCTATGGCCTAGCGTTCCGCATCGTAGGCACAGGTCTCCTTCAATCGGTTTTTCCGTTGAGCAGGAGTCTGCCCGATGTCCCGGGCGTTGGCACCGGTGGCATATGGGCAATCTGTGCCACACGTCTGGTCGGCAAATGTTTCCTCCTCCGATTTGACTGAGTTTAGGTTGCCGGACGCCGGGCGAGTGGTGCGGGTAGCCGGGCTAGTGCGTACCATCGCCTATTTCGGGCCCTGTCTGGCTCTGTGATGTTAATTAGCGCTGGGTCTTGCACCCTTATGCAGGCGGCAACTTCTCGTCGTATCTGTGGGGCCCGAGTAATGGATTGATGTTCCACACGCGCTACTTCTAGCGTGGGGTCGAAAGATTGTGTTGCGAAAGTTGGTGTCAGCCTCCAGCCCTGAGTCGCAGATTTTCTTGGTGAGACGTTCGCTCGCGCCTGGTGTGCGTTTCCCCCCATCGGATTGCTACGTCCCCAGTTGAGGTCATTTTCACTTCTCTGATGACAGTTTCGGCCATGGATGTTGGGTCCAGCTTCTCTCCCTGACGGCTTTTATTGTCTCCCGAAGGTTTTCCCTTCAGCTACCTTGACTCGTATCGATGTCCTCGGTTTGTATGGTGCGGCGTAGTTTTGTTGGAAGGTTGTTGGGGGGGGCCTGCGGGTGGCACCCCTGTCTCTCTGTTCTTTAGCAGCAGGGCGAACCGTTCCTGGAGTGGGCGACCGTGCTACCAATTGCCGCTATTATGCGGTGGTACGGTATGATTCCATGTCTTCAGGGGCGTACAGGAGTGGTGTCTAGTCCTGCGGTTTTTTCCCCCGCCAGTAGGAGCATGCGGTGTGTTACTGCCCTCATTGTTGCTAGGGTTATGTCGTCTACCAGGGCGGTTCCTGGGTCTTCCGGTAGAAATGCCTACTATTAGCTGGTGACTCGTTTCAGAGACCGGGGATGGGCCTGTGAATGACTCTATGGTCGCGCGCCGATTACCACCGCTGATCCAGGGGGTAAGGCT
>QVRM01006211.1:0-44272 GCA_003439945.1 Dermanyssus gallinae | reverse complement strand
GGCAGGACTTCCTCACAGGCATGAGCGATAGAGCGGCTACGGCGCGCAGAAGGAGCAAACTAGATCGACGAGTAGAAACACCGTGAAGCATTATATATATTCTTCTAAATTATACTAAAAACTGTACGATTCGCAAATGAAATAATAATTCATAATATATATATTATATATATATATATATATATATATATATATAGTATAATTAAATGCACTTTTTAGATTATATATGTATTGCACAAAATGTCGCAATAGCTCAGATTATTCAAATTTGTTATTAGAGAAAACATACATTTGTTACCATATTATTATTTTCTGAGAGCTGAAAGCAATTTGTGTTTTTTTGTGGAGGAGGGTGATTGCTCTTATGCACGCTACAAGTGCGAGGTGTTCCCCTCTCGAGCAATGTGGGGACTTGACCCTAGCGGTTGGATGTTGATCTGCCAAGACCCTACCTACTAAACAACCTCCTCCCTTAAACTTCACCTCTAATGGTCCGATCCATAGAAACAAACAATTAGCGCTATACGTTCTCTTCTGTACCTGCCAAGCTCGGCTTTCCTTTTCATCACTGCAGTTGCCATTTCCTCACCCAGGTTTCATGCCGACGTTGTGCTGCATATGTACTCCACATGTTGTTTCTCGGCGGGTCTGCTGTATAGGCTCCTCGTGTTCTTCTTCTCTGGACCATTTCAATCTTAGCAGCGCTATGGCAGTTGTCCCTGCCTGCTCTCTAGTCTGTTGCATTTCAGAAGAGTGTGCTCAGGGTCACCGTCGACGTCGTCCTCACAGTGCGCGCAAGTTTTTGAGGGAGCTTTGCCTATACGAGAGAGATAGCTTTGAAAGTCACCGTGGCCAGTGAGACACTGCGTAAGAAAAAGTTAATTTCTCCCGCCGGGCGGTCTATCCACTTTTTTATGTTCGGGATGAGCAGGCGAGAAGAGTGGCTCGGTGCCTCTGAGGATGGCTTGCGCCAATCTTATTGTTTTCTCCCTTTAACTTTTTTGTTAAACTTAAGCCCTTCTTCCCACATCCTTCTCGTTTCGTGTACTAATAAATCCAGGTTTTTTTTGTGTAACAACAATTTGTGTTAAACACATTAAAATGCATTAATATAGATATATTCAAAAGAAAGTCAGACGTCTGCATCGTGTGCAATGTCAGAGGCCCACACATTAATCGCACATGCTACAATTTTAAGAAACGGGAGACTGGAATAAGAAAGTAGCTAAATCGAGAAGGGTCCAAACTAAGGTGTCTCGGGTGTTAAGGATATTTTTTTAATTTTTTTAATTAGATTTTCCGTGAGGCAATTGCCCGTGTACGGTTTATTCATGTCATGGCTAATTTTAATCCACTCCGGCGTTTACCTTGTCTAAATTGGAAACAATGCAAACCAAATTAAGAGTGGCCGGTCTGGGTCTCGAACCCAGTCCTCCCGAATGCAAGGCAAAGGCTTTGCCACTAAGCCATTTTGCCGGTTGTTACAGCCGTAATCGAAGTATTCGTATAGTAGAGTATTTGATAGAGATGGTTTGTTATGCCTCACCTGGGACGCATCAAGGCGCAAACAGAGGAACGGTTACTGTATTAATGTGTATTATTGTGGCACGTTCCTTATAAATATATCTTGAAAAATATATGTGTACCGCAGTAATCTTACCTGTACACATAAGGACCGATCTCATGCACAATAGGTAGTTTTCCAGCCACAAAGTCTTATGATTGGTTAAGTTGAATACGTAGAGCGATTGATACGAGTAAATTGGAGGCTTAACAAATATCCTTCCGATTGTAGAATTTACAACTAAAGGTCCAGGCCGTTCCCGACGTATTTCTTCCAGAGTCCAGATAAATAAATTGATGTCCGCAGCTATGAGAACAACTGCAGCAACTGCAATTTAGAAACCCCAAGCAAATGGTCACTGTAGGTAGACATTTAGCTTCACAGTCATAGAAGACGGTAATAAATACATGATCATTGCTAAACCGCCAGGAAACTAACTGGCTTCATTGGCGGATAAACAATCAGCTTTATTCAAGTGTTATCACGATATAAACAGTAGTAGTCGTTTATTAACCAAATTGGTTTATGGTTATACATCATAGACATCGCATTTTCAGAGTTGAGACAGCGGAATTGGTCTTTCACAACACTGAAAGTGATATAGATCACACGGGCAGCCACAAAGTTTACACATACACTCCGCCGAGATTTCGTGCAACTTCTCGCGCACAGAGCTTCAGATGGAAGCCGTGGACGGCAAATCTGGTGATTATATGCCGGTTCTCATAACTACAGGCTCTCCACAAATCCGACGTCCTTGCTCTCGTTTCATAATCGGCAGGTTGTACATCTTCTGTAAGTCCTCAACGAATAACGGCGACGGTGCCAGTAAGTACACTAACCTATTCAGGCTAGTGCGGTGGACGCTCAATGCTTTCTTTAGAAAACTGGCTTTGAGTTGATCAAACGACCTTAGGTTGGATCTCGTGAAATACGGCCAGATCACCTGGACACCGTAAGATGCTGTGGGTGCAATCTTCAGGTTAAACAGGTTAACAGCAACTTCCATCGACATTCTCCATGGGTCCTTTGACACTGAAAAGATTGTAGGCCTTTCGGACTCTTTCTTCAACATGCCTGGAGAAGATTATGGCCATGTGAAGAAAACACGACCCCCAGGTAGGGAAAGTATGGAACGATTTCGACTATTTCTGCATTCAGTCGGAGCTCATCGCTTTTGGCCAGTCTTCCTCCTCGTCGGAATTTCTTCGCTTTTGTCTTGCTCGCATTGATCTCCAATTTGTTCCGGTTTATTAACCCTGTAGAGTTACAAGCGACTGCTGCAAGTAAAAGCGACTTCATGAGAACAATACTAAATCATCGGCATACATAAGCATTTCCACTTGTGAATGCCGACTATGTATTTCCGCCGGGAGATCGCTTACCAACATTGAGAACAACAGAGAAACTCAGGTTATCCCAGAGCAACACCGGTGGTCTGGGTGATCGGCGCGTGCTCAGCAACCCCATCGTCTATTATTACCAGTCCCTCTTGCAAGATGCTTTTTAGAAGCTCTAGCATGCTCAGTGGGACTCCAATATATGCCAGCTTGTCAAGGATAATCGTTCGCAAGGCCGTATCAAAGGTCGCCTTGATGTCCACGAACACGGCGAATAGATAGTTCCCCCTGACACGAAGTGTACGATTTACCGAGTTTAGAAGCACGGCGCACGGAGTCATTGTTGGTCTGCCTTTTCTGAATCCGTGTTGCTGGTCAGAAAGTGCCCCGGCAGTTTCTTATAATACTTTCAGGCAACGGGTTAAGATGGCCGACAGAAGCTTATATATTACGCTCTTTTTCGTTATTCCTCGGTAAGATGATGGAGCCAGCGGGTCTCCCTTTCCCTTAGCAACGATACTAACAAGACTGGTCCTCCATTCCACGGGTAATTGGAATGTTCTAAGCACTTCATTGAAAAGAACAGTGAAACACGGCACTAACAACGTGGCCTGCCGAAGATGTTCGTTTACCATTAGGTCAGGTCCGGGGGCCTTACCCAGCGGCGCCGTTACCATTGCTTCAGTTACATCCGAGTCGATAAAAGGGCGAGACAGGGCCTGGCAAGCTTCCTGGATTCGCTCGCTCCATGTGGAAAATACTACAGGAGCATCGCTCGGGATGGTTATCGCACCGGCAAATATTTTATGGAAGTGCTCGTTTAACTTCTCAGGCTGGATTGGACATGCAGTGGCGCGTCTATCGGCACGCAACCATTTGTGTGGTGATTGGTGTGCCTCGACCAGTAACTTGTACTCACTTCGCTTTTCATGCTCCTTTATAGCTTCCTTTACCACTTTCTTTTACGCGCGGCTTAGTTGAGTGTAAAGGGGCATCATCTCAGGGCGTGTACGAGCTAGGATGTATGCTTGCACCATGTAGTGCTTCAAGGAGCGGCACTGCTGATTGTACCATGGGACAAACTTACTACGAGCTTGTTTTGGCCGGGTGCTACCGGTAATGACGGTACGGAGCCTGCAAGCATATGACTCTACGTCGATCAGGACTGGAACAGGAAGAACACTTCGAGCAACGGTTTTCAGTCGTGTGATGTCGAGGGTACGACTCAGAGCAGGCCGCTTGCTGTAGAAAGTTTGCGGGCTATGTGAGATATTCATTGCAACTGGTAAATGCCACTTCACTCCAAACGCCAGGGTATCCCGTTGTATCCCTCTACATTCCACGTTACGCGGATCAGCATTTGTAGCAAATATATCTATTGTCGATTGTCCTTCTCGAGTCATCAGCTGTGGATACAACCCACATGCTCCGAGACGCCAGTACGTTCAACAGTGACGCTGTTCTTGGGTGCTTTGCCTTATTAAGTGGACAGTTGAGATCAACAGGAGGACATTGTTTACAGTATTTACATTTAGCAAACCCCAACTAGGTTTAACAAACAAACAGTCATTTTGTATTTGTACCGATTAGTAACATTTACAATACTCAATTGCTCGTTCAGACGCTTCCGTAGTTAGCGCCGTTACTGTAAATAACTTCAACACATTTATTCAAAAAAGTCTGCCAAACCTCACCATAATAAGTACAATTGGGAACCACAAAACCATTGTACAGTCTTATGAAAAATTGTAATTATTGATTGAAGAACAACAAAATATAGTATCACATATTAGATTCATCCTAACAATTCAATTTCTATTATATTTATTTCACTGAGATTGAGTATAATAATTCTGTTCAGGATGTTTCTTCATAATACTCTATCTTCTTCACGCTTTCGGCGAGAGAAGTAGTGCAACGATGTTTTGTCCAGCGTGTTTGGCACACCTCTGCAGGCAGAACCGACAGATGCACAACCCGTACTCCTCGTGAAAGGCTGCATTTGAACATACCAGGTAGTGATAACCATGCACTATGTACCTGGTGTATACGTGGCGACTGTCACATGCAGGACCAGACCAAAGGTGCACGGCATTGAAAACGTCTAAACCACCGACCTCCCGTCTGACCTGTTCGACTTTAGCTTCCCATTCAGAAATGAAACATTCGTATGGTACTGTACGCGGCATCTTCAGCCTTAGTCGGATTGTTTCAGTAGCCGGTGGACAACCTGACATGAGATACACAAAGCGGCTCCTTGCTCGAATAGACAAGCAAAGCACTTGCTTCATATATAATGAGAAACACCTCTCAAGCTGGCTAAAATTCGCCAGTGTGAGGTGGTTCTACACCCTGTCAAGGCCATACATCAGCCCCAAAACAATCTTAAGCATAAAGAGCCTCACTGCTGAGAAAACGGACAGTTTTCGGACATTGCCTACTTCCCCGTAAAGCGAGACAAGTGCCTTTCGTACTGTTTCGTTTATGTATATGCGCTGTGAACGTCGTTCCCGTATAATGAACCCGAAGGCCAAAATACTGGAAAGAGTTAACAAACTCCAATGGTTGGCCGCAGCAACGTATAACGTCTCTGGCAGCCAATCGACCTCCACGCCTGAATTTCATGGCTTTGGTCTTCCTGGTGTTTATGTCAAATCCCTTCGAGACAAGGAACGCTTCTATCATAGAGGTAATGCGCTTGATGGCACCTAGGTCGCGATAAGCGACTACGATATCATCTGCATACATCACCACCACGGCTTTTTGGTACTCCTGTCGGACGTAACCGACGAGGCCAGCAAGAAGTGTAAACGAGACGCAGCTCAGTGGGTCTCCTTGCGGAGTTCCCACATGTTGCTTAATCTCCAATACACCCTGCTCACCGTCCACCAACAAGGTGTCCTCCTTAAAGAAACTTGCTGTTACACTCAGGAGAGAGCCACCCACTCCTGCTCGTTAGAATGCTTCAACCAGCAGATAGCGATGGGCTTTGTCAAAGGGGTTCACGCAGTCAATAAAGACTGCATACAGATGACCTCTGGGTAGTGCCACAGCTCGCTCGATTTCTGACTGGAGAACGTGTATTGCATCACGGGTGCCTCGGCCTCTCCTAAAACCGAATTGCTTCGGTGGAAAAGCCTGTTCAGCCACGTGCTCAATCCGCCGAATAACCAACTTACAGAAAATCTTCTTCAACGTGCGTTTTGACGCCACTCCACGGTAGAGATTTGGATCCTGATGGTCATCACCATGCCTGCCCTTGAACAGAAGAGAAAGCCTGGCGACATGCCAGACTTTCGCCCCCTCTCTGTAATTTTATTAAAGAATCACAAAGAGTTTCTGCCAAGAGAGGGAGTGACTGGATCCAATGCTCATAGCAGACCTGATTGGGCCCTAAGCTTTTTCTCTTCGGGAGTGACCGTAGGTCCTAGCACACATCCTCCACCCCGAAAGGCAGATTCATGTTGTGCTGCTCCAATGTAAGCGGATGCTGTACGATTGGAGATACGGCCGCAACGTCACGATTAAATAAAAGATTAGTTAGGTGGCTCGTAACCTGTCCGTCACTAAGCGGATTCCCCGCCCTACGAGGTCGCACGATGTAAGCTGAGGGCTCTCGTTCTGCTCTTTCAAGCAGCCGTCGTTCCTCCCGCCTCGCGTGTTCCCTTTTATGGTCATAGCAGAGTCTTATATAGGCCTTTCTACGCTCAAGGTAGTCCCGCCTGGCTTGCAGTGATGATGGTGCTTTGGCTCTTGCTTGGCGCAGGAGTTCGAGCACTTCAACGTGGGCTAGGTAGCAGGCTCGAGAGTACCACGGGCGTGATCTCTTCTGCCATAACCGTTTCCACTGCACTGCACTTCTCATCGTCCTCTCCAGCTGGTCACAGGTGGTATCGATGTCAGGGCTTGCCTCAAGACCGCCCACCGCTCTGTCCAAAAGAGATAGATTAATCCGTCTCATTGCAGACCAGCGCGGCGGATTATGTCGGTCTCGCCAAATACCGGGAACATCGACAACGGTCAACACTGGTTGGTGTTTTCGGGCCGCTTCATCGAGAACATCACATCTTAACAATTAATAACAACAAAACCTTGTGATAGCAAGAAATGACCAAGTACAAAACCCAAGTGAGCCACCTTTTTTCGAATGTGTTACATGTACACTCCTGATATGTTTAAACACAAGAACGAGATGCTTAGTCTCGATATCGAATATGCGCTTAAGCAATGTGGAAGCCAATGGAGCCAGTATTCCGCACTGACTACCAAGGACACGCCGTCACTAGATTCGTAGTCAAATAAACTTAAATTGATAATAAATAAAGAAGAAAATACACTAACTGGAACCAATAGTTCTATTACTAAGAATGTATTGGAAAGGCGTACATGTTAGTTCTGGAAAACATATTGATCATAATATAATTATATCGTTCTGTTGAATGTCAATATGTTATCATTATGTGTATCAATATGTATCATATGTTAATGTTAGGAATTATTTTTTATGATACTAAGTAACCCCTATAGGGGCATTCTGAGCGTCACGGTTAGTCCATAGACAGAATTTACTGGAAAATAAGTTGTATTTCGGCTTTATACGTCGTCTTTATAATAGCTTCAGGTTCAAGAAAAAACCTGTGTGTCAGATTCCCATATATAAGCGAATATACGGCATAGCTGTCAATTTCCATATATACTGCAAATAGTCAAGAGCTGCGCGTTTATAAAATGTTCCAAGGACAAAGAGTATCTTTTCTCTCACCGCCATGTTCTAACGCAAGGTTAACTCACCAATCATGCATATTTGCGTAGAGTTTAGCTTCATGGCAAAAATGCAGGTACAGCGGCTGAAGAGAACAAGGACTACACCGTAAAAACCAATGACCTGCTTAACATCGTCGTTACGTTACTTAACAATATTTTCTAGTATCCTATAGCTTGCAATGTACTCATTTAGGTTCACTGTCACTTATTGTTAGGTATTCATGTGATTACAATGTTGCCTTGCCTTAAACTGGGTTTTTATTTCGGCAACTTAAAAATAGGTAATTTTTTTTAGAACACTTAGTCACCGCCTCGTTTATCTAAAATGGTGCTATAGTAATAGCAGGGAAATAACGAAGATTCAGCAAGAGCCGTTAAAAAAAGCTTTAAATAAAAATGTATGCAACCCGATAGACTTATAAAGCACGGAACACATCACACTCTCGAATTCCGAAATGTGCACGAAATGTAACCGTCATGCAGTACGAGTCATCATTGACATCCACATTGGTACACCGCCAGAAACCATTCATCCGTCATTAGTGGAAAAACAATCAGTTTCTCTGAGACAAAGCCTCAATACAGACAGCACGCATAATGTTGACGACGATCATAACCTGATTGTTCCAGCCTGGACAAGTTAGCCCGACTTTAGGCAGCTTTGGCAGTTTGTCAACCGAGTCTAAAGGCTTCATGCCCAAGTTCTGTGCTACGAGACACCCCTGCCACGACGGCGGGTTGAAAGTAGACAACTGGATATGCTTGATCCCTTTCCGGTTGCCTCCGACGCAGCACGATGTCCTGTGTCGCTCTCGTATTGCCTATTAAGACGCACAGAACGTGGTGTCAGGTGTTGTTGGTGGTGGTGGTTGTTGTTGCTGTTATTGTTGGTGGTTGTTGGTGGTTGTGGTTGTTGTTGTTGTTATAACAATTGTGGGAGTTCACTGTTGGCCATAGGAGGAATTTTATTTATTTTTTACAGGGGCCAGGAACAAAAATGCGTAACTCACACCCTTTGGTTTGGGTAGTGTGGGACTCACAATCCCACTCACACCTGGTGCTTCTCGTTTAGCTTCAGTCAACTCAGCCTCCCAGCTTTCCAGAGTCGTTATTCTTGCATCGTCTTTTCTAAGTGCGAATAATATTATTCTCTATGCGTTTTGCCCAAGGTATCATGCGGGCAGTTACCAGCGCAGCATCTGTAGATACCGTTCTGTGCGCTCTGGTGACCCTAATGGCCAGCACTGTCTGCTCCGTACTTAGCTTTCTCTTTTTCTTCTTGGTCTTCAGTGCAGCTGGTCCTCACACCGCTGACGTGTAGAGCAGAATTGAATCAGCAACCTCAGATGCCAGCGGACGGCGCTTTTTCTCCGAGGGCTCCTTTGTTCTTGGCATTAGCCTGGTGGGTTTGCTTGCCACCTGATGCGTTTTGGTCGTTACATAATTAATGTGAGATGTACAGCTCAAGTTTCTGTCCAGCATAACACCCAGGTATTTGACCTGCTTGTGTATCTGGATCATGTGGACGTCCACACGGATATCCAGCTCCCGGCAGTGCTTTGTTCCAATAAGCAGGACCGCCTCGCTCTTTTCTGGTGCAAGCATTAGGTAGTGGGCGTCATTTAATCGGTCCTCCAACAGCTCTGCATCCCTTGCGGTGACCAAGATTGCCAGTCGTCGGCATAAGCAACGAACTCAACACCGCAACGCCTGCTTATCTCTAGCACGCCGTCGTACGCTAGGTTCCACAGCGTAGGTCCTAGCACGGAACCTTGTGATACACCTGCAGTCATCGCGTACTCCTTGCCGTCGTAACTCACACTTCGTTTGGCCAGCTACGATGGTATCATACGCTGACTGTACGCTTGTATTCTTTTTATCTCTACCGCATTCAGGATCACCCCGCAATTTGTGCTGTTAAACGCACGCTTTACATCTAGCAATATGAGGAGGCAAAGATTACAAACTCCAGGGCTTTTCTCTCTTCTTTGGCCTTAGCGAGTGTACTGTTAATGGGCTGGAGCGTGGACCTTCTCGGAGCCTCTACGAAACCTGTACTGATCCTCTAAGAGCAAGACTTGCCTTTCTTCGATTGCGTCGTTAAGTCTGCTCCCGAGTACTGACTCCACGGCTTTGGCAACTGTATCAAGAAGGCAAAAGGGCTTGTAGGCTGAGGTTGAACCTGGGTCCTTTCCCGGCCTTGAAATAAGAGCCAGGCGGGGGTTCCTCTATTCTTTCGGAAACCGTCCATCTCTCAGGTGTGCGTCTACGGCCGTTTTAAAGGCCGACGTGCACTCCTTCATTAGGCATTTCATCACCTACAGAGGTATGTCGTCGGGTCCTGGGGCCGTGCTTTCTGGCAACCTTTTAGCCGGTCGCTGGATCTTCGTTTGATCGAACGTTACAGGAGGAATATCCTCCTTATTAACCGCAATAGGGTCTCTGCCTTCCTCCGTCTGCATCAGAAAAAAGCAAGCCACAATGGCTTCTATGAGATCCGGTGGATCATTGGTGCTTTCGTGTCCAATTTTGAAGGGCTTGAAGAGATAATCTGCTTTATTCCGCCACTCCTGCTCAGCCAAATTCGTTCTCGCCTTTTTATTTTCCAACGGGCTCCAATATATCGACGCCGGCCTCCAATGCACTCTCTCAGTGCAGTGGCTACCTCGGGGGACTACCAGTACTTTGGCGCAGCGGTTCTCTGCCGCGGGTGCACTGAAGCTGGCATTGCCTTCTCGCATGCTTTAAGAAGGATCTTGCCTAAGCTTTTCTTATTAAAGGTGTCCTCCAGTTCGTTACAGCCGCGAACTATTTCCTCCCTAAGCTTCTCCTTCCTCATCCTTCGAGCCGACCATCTGGGTCTGTGGCACCCAGCGGCAGGAACCGTGCTCTTGAGTGCTCCTTCGTTTTTTACCGTGAATGTAATGATCACCCAGTCTACTACTCTGTAGACTGTGCTTGCGGCGCTCATCGTCAGGTCCATAAACGTTTCCTGACCTCTGCAGACAAACGATGCCGCTATCGGGTTGTTCGTAACCAGGAGGTTCCGTTCGGCCAACCATTCCATCCGAGATTGTCCTCGAAATATGGTGCGCCTACAACCCCAAAGCACAGACGCCGCGTTGACGTCTCCCTTGATAATCTGGGCCTGATGATCCCGTGTTCTGACGCTGACGTTCAGTGCTTTAAGATATTCATCAAAGTCCTTTTGACCTCTGTTGGGGGAGAAGTAGAAGCTATAGAATACTGGGCCACGTCGACCTGTATCCAGGCAAACCCCTTTCCCGTTTGGCTCTGACAAGAGGCATAGGTCCAATAGACCGGTCTACTGCTGCCGCTAGGAGGTCATATGCGGCCCTGTTGTCGAGATTTCCTGATCCGTTCTTGCCGCCGTGGCTGTATCTGCTACTGCATCTCTGGCCGAAGTTGGAAGCTTCGTCGTGTGTCTCCTACTTGGCCCCTTCCAACCACTTTCCTCCGTTTTATGGTTTGCCCTAGTCTCCTTTGTTACCGGCTGAAAGTTAACTCGTTCACTTACACAGGATTATAATATAAATTGATATATATATATATATATATATATATATATATATATATATATAGGCCTTTTGTGAAAACATTTGGGTCAATGTTTTATTTTATTATAATTTAGAAGAATATATAAATGCTTCACGACGTTGCTGCTCGTCGACCTAGTTGCTCCTTCTGCCCGCCGTAGTCGCTCTATCGCTCATGCCCGTGAGGAAGTCCTGCCCTTGGTGACCGGCGACGGTGACCGACTCTCTGACCCCTTCCCTTGTCGGTCCCGGCGCGTCCCGCCCGGGGACTGCCGTTACGCGAGCTGAGACCTCAAAGATGAGAAAGTATGCGGACCTAAGTCGGGCGCACCACTTTTCGCCATTCGCGTTCGAGACGATGGGTGGCCCTGGGCCCCTCACGGTAACATTGATCTCTCGGGTTGGCGACGCATTACGGCAGGCGACAATGGACAAGAGGGCGCACGCCTTCTTCTCCCAGCGACTGTCCCTGGAGATCCAAAGAGGTAACGCGACCTCAGTGCTCGGAACTATGAGAGACTGGATGGACCCGGACCTTCGTGCCAGGGGGCGGGCAGGACTTCCTCACGGGCATGAGCGATTAGAGCGACTACGGCGCGCAGAAGGAGCAACTAGGTCGACGAGCAGTAACGCCGTAAAGCATTTTATATATTCTTCTAAATTAATATATATATATATATATTTTTTTTTAATCAATTTATATTGTTTGTTTGTTATTCACCATTATTGGTAGATTCTCACAATATTTACGGGCTATTCCGCTCAAGTACGTCAATTACAGCAGCTGTTAATGAGCTGGTGTTCAGTTCTATACATTTCATAACGTGATATCGGTCGATTTCAATTTCACCACAATATTTACAAACACATTCGTTGATTTGGAAACATTTTCCCTTTAGGCAGAGGTATTGGTGGTATCCGTGCCAAGTTATTTTGCAAATTATTGCTCTGTTCTGTTGCAGATCTTTTTTCCATCTGTTGCTAAGAAAAGCGGGTCCATCTGTAAAATTGTTGATTATAAAGTTCCAGTTTTGCCGTTCTCTGTGTTCGTTGTATGCCTCAAGCGCTTCGGGATTAAATTGGTAATTACGGTGCTCTAGGTCTTCTATTAATGTGGACTCATTGCACATTTGCAGCACCAGCGTAGACGAGGCAGTTTTTGATAAGCCAAGCGCTCTTTTAAGAAACATAGTTTTAACCTTGTCGATATTCTTGAGGTTGTCTAATGTTAACTTGGAGGATATAGGTCTGAGGCAATATGATACTGTGGAAAAGATCTTGAGCATAAATATAGTGAGTACAGTCTTAAGGTCAACTTGCCGGAGATCCTTCAACATCATGGTTAAGGACACCGACTTTACTCTAATTTCTTCAATATGTCTAGTAAAACACAGTTTGGGCGTCAGTGTTACTCCCAAATATCTGAAGCTGTTGACCAACTCTAGTACATGCCCACTTATCTTTATGTTATAGTCATCTTGAGCATATGCTTCTCCTCTGCTAAAACGCATCACTTTTGTTTTCGACACAATGATGTTCAGCTTATTTTCGCAACACCATCGTGCAGTCTCATTCAAGTAAAATTGGAGGTGCTGTCTCGATTTTCCCATAATAACTAAGTCGTCTGCATAAAACACGTGGTGAGCTTTTACTTCTCGGAGGCACTTTCCAAGGCCAGCTGCGTACAGTATAAATAAAAATGGGCTAGCTGTATCACCCTGTGGCACGCCAATTGTTTGAGAGACCTCCTTGGCAATTGCGTGAGCTCCGTTTAAAATTGTGATACGTGGGCCGGCTAAAATATCTCTGATAAGGTTATACATTCGGCCTTTAATATTAAAATCTTCACGCAGAGTGAGTAAAAGCAGATCTCTCGGTAATGCATCAAAAGCTGTTTTAAAATCAATAAAAGCCGCGTAAGTCACATCTTGTTTTCGAGTCTCTAGCTGTTCTATTACATCCGTAAGTGCTCCTTCAGCCGAACGCCCTGGAAGAAATCCATTTTGCTCTGCCGGTAAATCTTTGAAACATTCTAGAAAGAGCCTTTTGGCAAGGAGCGATGTAAGAACCTTGTACACTACGCTGGTTAATGCTATGCCGCGGTAGTTTTCTGGCTTTGTATTATCTCCCTTTCCCTTAAAAATTGGTTGCAGAAGACTTTTTCTCCACTGGTTTGGGATTGCACCTTGTCTAAGACAGCTGTTGTACATTACTGTGAGGGCAGGGACGGTCACTGAAATTGCAGCTCTAAGATGTTCGTAGACAATCTGGTCAGGTCCGGCAGACTTTCCATCTTTTCTTGTCATGATACCCTGAAGGACCTCTTCCTCTGTGAAGTCACTCCACTGTCCGTCGCTTTCATGTTCTTCTTTTTCCGGCAGGTCACAGTCGCAGGTGTAAATTCCCGTAAAGTATTCTAGCCACTCATCGTCGTTAATTAGTGGGTTTGGTTCTTTGGGGCGTGTTGGAAAAAGAAGCCAAGGTCGGTAGAGGCTTTCCCGAATTTTGCGGAGTTGCATATCGGTTTCGTATTGGGCGCGCTTTGTCCTAAGCAGGTCTTTATACTTGCGCTGTAAAATAGCAAGTTGGGCTAGGTTCTTACTGCTGCGTTCCTTGTATTGGCATATTATTGATTTGGTAGTGCGGCATTCTTGGTCGAACCAGGCTTTGTGCTTAACCTAGTGGTTCGACAGCGGGCTGCCGTTGTTGACGTCTGTACGGCCCACCGAAAACATCGCTCAAAATCGCAATTTATATTGCAATATATATAGAGTTGTCAGCATTAAAATCGCTAACGTCTTGACTCAAAACCTTATTTAAAATTATGACGCGTAACAAAAATAATGCAGCACATGACTTGCACGAATTGCTGGCGCGTTGATGCGGCCATTTAAATAACACTTAGATATCAACGGATGTTGCAGTACTTCGTGCAATCGATCCCGGCGACACATACCACCTCGAAACAATCAAACTGTGTAATTGTCATTCCTAAGCAAGATGTTTCCTTTACCCGTTGCATTAAAGTGTTCATTTTATTAAATTTAAGTGCATGTCTTAAATCCAACTATATACAGACAAATAGATAGTAACGTTGATAAAAGTATAAAGTACGCTCTACAAGAAGAGACTTAGATCTGTTAGCAAAGCAATGGAGTTGTGCAATTAATTAATACTAAGATATACGTACGCTCATACACAGCAAGGCTAAGTCAAGCAGTTACCTTTTTCAGTAGCTTATTTACTTTTAAGCAGCGTTATATTCATTGTCATTAGCAAACATTTATGGGGAATAAAAACAGTTTCTACGGGATCTACGGAAACCCTCCGGCTGACGGAAGAGACCCTTCCACGACCGCAGCGTTGCCGCGCTAAACCTCGATCGATATGCGTTGCAACAGGTATTCGCTAGCGCGGGGGTCCTGAGTTGCAGCGATAGCTTTCCGGCCCAGTTTCTTAAGAAATTTGACAGACTCTGATCCGATCGGTCCAAAGGTCTCTATGGCGATCGGCTGAACTATAAATTGCGACGCTAGTTCCTGGTATTTCGTCAATTTTCGGTTCTCTGCGAGCCGAGCGCCTGCACCCACCACACCGCTCGTGTTTTGAACGTAGCCTATTTACTTATTTTTTTTGCACAGGCAATATTGAAATTGGCGTGTTATGGATGTATAATTTAAGAGCTTCATAATAGTTAAAACTAGAAAATGTAAAGAAACACACCTACATGGCATACACATCTAGTATCATTGAGCATATATCTTGTGTACAAGGTACAATAAAGTATTATACCTTATAACTGTAGTATCTGGTATTATTACAATTATGTATTTATAAATTGTGTACATATTTCATGGTTATGGTGTAATCAGACCCAAGTAAGATGAGAAAGTGAGTTTTTGCAGCATTTTGTTATTGATTGAATTATACATGTGTCCTAATATAACTAGGCAACTTGTTTTATAATGCAGCAGCAAAATGACAGAGTGCGCGAGGAGATAATAAGCAAGTGAGATACCTCGGGTGTTGGAGAATCGTCCTCAACAGACTAACGAGACAGTGAAGCAGTGCCATGCAGGTATACAGGGTGCGTTAGCTAAATCCATACACATTTTGGCGGGCTACCCAGCATAGACGGAAGGCGTTAATTCAGATCGGTTTATGTTAGCAGACAGCCCACTCACAATAGAACAAAAGCGCATTGTCATCATGGACGGCCGCCGCAACCTGGGTCCAGAATATGACCGAAAAACAACCGTTATCCAATTGCTTTGTGCCGGACATCGGCCAGCCGAAATCGTCAACATCACTGAGTTAAAAGAGCAACGGTCTACGACATTGCCCGACGCTACAGAGATGCAGAAGAGACAGGGCTGGGTAGTGCAACACCTGGAAGAAAGATAGACAACCGCCGACGAGAAGTGAGGACGCCAAAAGTGATCAAAATGGTGCAAAACTGCGTTTTTAAGGATCCAAGTTTATCGATGCGCCGTTTAGCGATCAAATTCAACATGAGTGATTGTTCGATGCGTCGGATTATCAACGAAGAACTGCGCTACAAGTCTTACACGTTTAAAGTCAGACAGATGTTGTCTCAGGCCGCGAAAAATAAGAGGATGACTTGCTGCCGTCTCATCCTCACGTTTTTGAGACGCGAAATGGCGGGACATCTTCGATTCTTCTCCGACGAAAAAATCTTCACCATTGACTAAAAACATTACCCGAAAAATGACCGGTGGCTCGCAAAGAACCCTGAGGATGTACCAATCGTGCATAGAACTAAACATCCTGCCAGTGTGCACGTCCTAAGTGTTGTGTCGAATGAAGGAGTCGTGATGCCCCCACACTTTTTTGACAGACACGAAACCGTAACAAAGGAAGTGTATTTACGTGTTCTGCGAAGCGTGGTAAAACCATGGATTGATAGAGTGTCCAATGGAAGACAATATGTCTTTCAACAAGACGGCGCTCCCGCCCACACCAGTAATCTCGTCCAGGATTGGCTACGGGGCAACATGACGGCGTTCTGGGACAAAACGATATGGCCCCCCTAGCAGTCCAGACTTGAATCTCCTGGACTTCTATGTATGGGGCGTTGTTGAGCAAGAGACTAACAGGTCTCGACATGCAAATACAGAAGCGCTACGCAGAGCCATTGTCGAGTCATTCAAGAATCTCAATCCGCTTACTTTGAAGAAGGCCTGCGGGCGCTTTCGCGCTAGAATTGAAAGTGTTATTGCTGCTGGTGGTGGCTACATTGAATACAAATGTTCCTCAGGAGTGAACCTAACGGCACGTAAAAAAATTACCGAAATATTTGTTTTTCTTTAGACATAAATTGCGAAACGGGCGATGACGTTTAGTCCGGATTTAACTGACGCACCCTGTAGTTCACGAGCGATTGCCTATCGTGTACGCGGCAATGCATAATTTTGCTGCAACGCTCCGCATTACGGTTTTTTTTACGCCCGCGAGCCCAGCAGAAGGGATGACACTATTACTTTTCGAGAGCAATACCCTCAAACCCCCATTCTGAATCGCGGCGCATTTTGGCTCGGCTTCGCGGCCAATTAAATCAGCAGGTCAAGCTACGCACGTGTTTAACTCATTATTATTATTACTATTATTGGTTAAATCACGAAGAGTCATACATAGGGCAATAAAGACTAGTTAAATAGACCACTGGGAGAACCTGGTTTGGCGCCAAAGAATGAGGACGTGTTCAGGAGAGGTTCTGCTTGCTCGTGTGTGTAACAATTTCCGCGCGCATGAAATCTGGATTGCCCACCAAATAGTTCTTTCAGTGCTATTGATATCGTCTGTTGGCTGTAGTGCTTCCTGTAATATCTAGGGTTTAGCGAGCGGCTGAGGGTGTGTGCTGAAGATGCATTAGGCTTGTTGATTCGGTGCAAACTGAACGTTACTTTATAGTGTTTTCGATTAGCTGAGAGCGTTGAATGCATCTTGCTGAATATTGATTGCGGCTGCTGTGCTGAGGTTAGTACCACATCGACCGCACTTCTTCCATTCCAGCTGGCGTACGAAGCTTCATTTTTGTTGTCTTTAATTTGCAATCCAAGCTCATGTATTCCTGATATAAAAGTTGCGCTTTGTGCGTTATCTTTTAACAGGTCGCAATCAAAGTCGCCTTTTATAACAATGTGCTTATTTGTATTTTTACAATAGCTCATTGCGTCTCCAACATCGTGTATTGTATCAGCGGGTTGCCCGCCGGCTGATCTGGTGGACTACAGATGCCAGGTAATATATTTATTATATTATTTATAAAATATCCTTCTAGTTCTAGCACTATTTCTTTTGCAGTCTATCTAAGTAAGTGTAAGCACTCTGCCGTTATGACGGCAATTTCATTTATTTAAAATGCACCCTGTTTGGGTATATAGATACGAACATGATATATATAACAAACATGGTAAAAATAAATTATGAGTATTCTCGCTGAAACTGTGAAAGCGACACGGATTTCGTACAATCAGGTAGGTAGTATAAGGGATATGGACCGCCACAACGACGGCATTTGCAGTCCTGCTTGGGTTTATGCAACCCAGCAGCCCGGCATAGTAGATGATGAAATCCGTGAACACTGTAGCGAGTAGTGAGGTGACGACATGGCCGGAGAGAGTCCTTTCAGGCCTGGTTAGTCATAGCTGATGATAGATTACACTCTCTGGAAATAAGAGACACTTTTTGAGAATACTCATGCCAAAACGTGTCCAGGGCGACTGTCTGCGGCAAATTAAAGCGGTCTACAAGTTCATCAATAAATTATATTGAACCCGCGAGCATGTATACTAATCTGTTGCGCGAATTTGACGGAAGGCCAAGTACTTCAAGACTACCGCTTCAAGAAAGCTGGCTTCACCCTATTCAACTGCCATAAATGCAAAGTGCTAAAATGTTTCCATGTCACTCGAATACCGTAAGCAGCTACTGATGCTACTTTGAGCGTGAATAACGTCATGGCCGTCTAAACGGACAACTGTGTTGGGATTCTGGTACCCGCTGCCGCGATAAGCGCTTTTCTACAACGCTCAGTTACATGTAGTGAAAAAGTTGTACCACGAGATGAGAAAATTACCCCAAGGTTGCAAACGATCTCTACAAGCTGCACTTGTTTACCTTGTTGAAATTGCAGTTTATCTGCGCGGGCTTGTTGCCCGCCAAGCCGAAACTTAACAGCCTTGGTTTTTGATACGTTTACTATGAGGCCATTCTGTGAGAAATATTCATCAAGTGTGCAAAGAGCAGCCTGCAGGTCCGTACGGATTCTGCTGAATATTACCAGATTATTTGCGTAGAGCAGGGTCATGACCGTTGAGTGCCGTTCTTTCATGATGCGTGGCCGATCACTGAGTAACGTTATAAATAGCATTGGGCTGAGATTGTCGCCTTGCGGATACCCAGTCGTCTGATCAAACGTGTTATGTTCGCACACACCATCATCGAGGATAATTTGGTTAGCCTCAGAAGTGCGCAGAGTAGAGTAAGCATTCGTGGTGCAACTCCAGCCGATCCCAACTTCTTTAAGACAATGTCACGAAATGCGATGTCAAAGGCAGATTTTAAATCAATAAAAACCGCAAACAAAGGGAGTTTTTTCCGGTTTAATGAGATTGTGATCTGCTCAAGTACTTCGCAGACTGAGATAGTGGAACGGCCGGTCTTGAAGCCATGCTGCACATCTGGAAGAAACCCCAGTGCTCTCAGAAAATCCGTGAGACGTCTTGTCAGTATGCTTGAGAGTAATTTTTAGACACAGCTTCTTTTTGATATCGGCCTCCACGCGGCAGTGTCCGAAGGATCTCATTTTCCTTTTGGAATTACTTTAAGAAGGCATTCATACCACTTGGCTAGCAAAGCGCCCTCAGAGAGGCATCTGTTAAAAAGGAACTGCCATATAGGCGCAAGAAGATGTCCCTGCCGAAGGTGTTCATTCCTTACAAGATCTGGCCCGAATGCCTTGTTATTTCGTTTTCGAGCGAGGGCAACATTGACTTCGTCTAGACTAAGCAGTTCATCAAGAGCCTCAGCGAGAAATCTCTTGGGAGCTTCGAGCTCGTATGAAATAGGAATCTCGAGAGGTACAGTATCCGCGTGGGTGAAAGCTGCTTCAAAGTAGCCCAAGAGTTTTTCAGATGGGATTGGACAGCTCGAAATGTTGTGAGGCTGACGTGTAAAGAGGTGGGGTTCTTGTTGTGCTTTAAGTATGAGGAGGCGTTCTTGTTAGTCGGCAAATGGCCGCCTTTTGACGTCTTGAAGCTTCCGATAATGCTGTCGTGTGATTGAGTAAATAGCCGCCGCAGCTGGGTTATAGGACGTTTGTTGGAGGGCTCTAAGTAGAATTTGCCTCAGCGCTAAGCAATCACTGTCGCACCAGCGTGGAGAGCGCCACATATTTGTTAGTAATTTATAAGCTGAGTTCATAAGGACGCTGGTGACCTCAGCTATTGCCTCATCAAGGGGGCCTGCCAGGGTTAAATCGAGAAAGCAGCGAAATAACCATGTTGTTATCAAGGCGCTTCCCTACGCCGGTGCGTCGTTTATTAGCACTAATCGATTTAAAAGAGAGCTTGAGAACCACGGGGATATGTTTCTTAATCCCCGTCAGTAAGACACGGAAAGCCGGCCCTTCATATGTCACACAATCTGGTGGGGCTGAAGTTGCAAAAATGTCGATCGTTGAGCATCCCGTTCTTCCCATAGAGCCAACCCGTTGCAGGTTTGCATCGGCATAATAAGTGGGGGTGTCCCTATCGGTACACACCAACAAACCGTATACATCGAGTGACTCTAACAAAGCAGTAGTCCGTTCGCTCGGGAGTCTTGCTCCAGCCGAAAATTGAGATCCCCAGTTGTCTGTCCAACGCCAACGAAGCTGATAGCAATGCTAATCTTCTCCAGTAATTGGTCTGTACTGTCACCGCTTTCCGAGTTAGCACTGCTGTGCATGGCAATCAACAAAAGTGTGGATGACAAAAGGACTACAATATTATTCTCTGAGTAGAGCAGGTTAATGTTTCCAATGCGTGGACCAGTAAGAACAGATACGCCACCTGTGGGACAACCGCGAGCGACTCGTTGAGAGCAACAGTGAAAACGATAATACCCGGGGACATCGAAACGTTGAACGGAAAACGTTTCTGTCAGGACAGCGGCGTCGAATCCTGATAGTTGGCTACATAGTCCAGACTCTCATGCTTCGAAATCCTTCGCAGTTAAACTGGCATATTACTAGTTGTGGTTGCTTTTGATTTCTTGCCTTCGGCGTCCGCCAGTTTTTGTACTGTGAGCTGAACACTGTTTTGAGTTCTTTGAGGTCTTGCATCATTTTCATGACGTACTCTGTCAGTGTAGTTCTGACGGCAATAGCCACACCCCATTCAGGTGGGCCTCTCCCTTGACAATTTAGTGCAAATCCATGATATACTTTGTGTTGTGCGAACTGATTTATACTTGCTGTGTTTGTCAGACACGTTTCGGTTAAAAAACACTATATCTATGTCGAAGAAGTCGTATTCGCGTGATTTATTATATAATTATTCTAAAGATTCAACGTTCCACAACATACGCCTGTATTGGTTCTGTGTGTGTATTTGCTGTTTTACGGGCTGCTTCAACGTCACTTATTAATCTGTCAAAGATATTATTGTATAATCGTCAACTTCTTCAGTTTGTCTGCTGCGCTTAGTTCCTGCGGTCGTCGTTTTCTCTGCGCCGTATATTCTAAATGCCAAAGAAAAGCTCGCTGTGTTTTCGACCGTCCTCGAAAGTGTTCTCGGATCAAACTCTCTTGGAGGCCGAGAAGTTTTTCAACGAACATACACAGCTCATCCATGTGATCCTACATGCTGGTTACGAGGAGTGCATGGGATTCGAAAAAGATAAATTCATAGCAAAAGTAGCGAAATTTGCGTCGTTCTTGAAGACTAAGAGACCTGATTGCTCAATGTCAGTAGTCACGGTCCCGGAATTCCATAAAGAGTGCAAAGACGCAAACGACGTTCTACTTAATCGTCATCAGGAATGGAACATCGATGTTATCAACACAGTGCAGCCACACCGTCTAATGGTTCAGAGAGGTTGTTATTCCTATACGTCGTCACAAGAAGCGGCTGAAGCCTACTCGAAGAGTCTAGCACGGCGAGCAGCATCCTTCCTAGCATGCAAAATCCGTGTACCCCTCCTGGAAATCAATGGAAGGGCTAGCTCGGGACGATCGACCGCACGGCGTGTCGTAACAGACAGCGCTGCAAGTTCAGAACGACCACAGGGGCGCCAACAGACCCTCTCTGAGCCACCTGTAGTGACGAAAAACAAGCAACAACAAGGGCGGCGGAGTCAGGACGTTCAGCACACGACGAACAGAGTCACCGAGAGACCGCAAAACAGAGGTAACCGCAGGAGTCCGAATCGGGATTTTGTACATTCCCCGAAAACACTTCTCAGCGACCTAATAGCAGCGGCACTTCAAGGGATGTGCTGGACCCTTCCCCCCAGACAGAAAGGTCCTCCCCGAAAACTTCGCAGACACTAACTGTAATACAGTGGAACTGTGAGAACATCTCGTCATCACTGTTGCTACTCCCCAACAACGCGATACAGCAAATAGATGTTCTCATATTGACAGAGACGTGGTCTACCTCACCTCTCACACTGCCAAGTTTCTACGCTGTATGTTGCCCTGCTTCTCGGATCAGCGCAACCGAACACGCTAGCGGTGGCGTTGCGGTGTTTTATAATCACCGTCTAGGAGCAATGAGACCAGTTCTTGTCGAAGATAACTGTGTTGTTATCGAGGGAGAAATAGTCACCATCATAGCAATGTATGTGCGACCTTCCAGAGCGGAAGGTACTGACATGCTAACTGAGAAGCTGACACGATGCTGTCAATTCGTGCGCAGCAGAAAGCCGGTCATACTAGCAGGAGATTTAAATGTCAGACTTGACTTACCCGATCACAGTCGGACAACTGCGTTTATGGATATCTTGGGTGAGTTTGGCTTATGGAGTGTGACGAACCCACAAATCCCAACCTTGTTAGCCCTATGGGATCATCCGTAATAGACATATTCGCCACAAACATCGCTAAGGACGGGGTGCGGTACGTCGGGCCCGAAAACTCGCTCAAAGAAGGCGGACTAATAAAATGAACACGTACCCGTAGGGATTGAAGTCACTGTCAACCCCCACGACAATCCTCCCCCTCAGAAAAGTCAAACAGGAAGTAGGAAGCTCGACATCCTCAAGCTCCAAGAGGCTGCCTCGATTATTTACCCATACGACGAAAGCCCAGCCGTAGAGTCGTACCATAAATTCCTGAGCGACACGCTAAGGAGCTGTGTAGTCCCGAAACGACCTCCACCCGCCAGGCCGTGGTGGAACCCTGAATGTTCAGCGGCAACGCAGATCTCTCTCCAGGTAAGGGAGCTAAGCCGACTACTATGACTGCTATGTCCAAAGTCGTCCGTCGCCCAAGTCAAGAAATTTTATAAGGACTGCTTGAAGAACGCAAAACTAAAGTTCGAGGAGAGGCAGGAGGCGAAGCTTCTAGACGAAGCTACCCAAACCCCACACGTTTGGCTACGATTCTCAAGACCTGCTAGACCAAGCTGTCCCGTTGATCCGGAGAGGCTCCAGGCACACTTTAGGGGGATCCTGAGCTCATGCGACACGGTTCCTGTCGAGGTGCCGTATTACTACTCCTGTTGACTGCCAAACGACCTCGAAGACATCGTGGATCTTCAACGTGAGTTCACGGTTGCCGAAGTCACGGAGGTCATCTTCAGGTTACCCAACCGGAAAGCATGTGGTCCAGACGGGATTTTCAATGAACACATTAAAGGAGCCATGGCGTTTGTACGTTGTTGGACCGCCTTGTTCAATGCGTGCCTGTCCAGCGGAAAAATTCCAGAAGCTTGGAGAGAATGCACCATGGTCGTGATCCCAAAAGGAAAGGGAGATCCAACAGAGCCCAAGTCCTGGAGAGGGATAGCGAAGAAGTCCTGCACCTACAAACTGTTGTCCAGCATCCTCACCCGACGTCTCACGGCATTTTTGGAAAGACGTAATGCCCTACCAGAAGAACAACACGGTTTTCGGTGCGGTAAATCTACGATGTCGGCGTGCGCGAAACTCCTAGATGACATCGAGAGGACACTAAGGAGTGCGAGGCGACATCTCTTTGCTGTCTTTGTCGACTTTAAAGCAGCATTTGATTCCGGCTCAAGATGCATTGTGCTTTCCAAACTCTCACAGCATGGTGTGACACAAAATATCCTGGGCCTACTAAAAGATATTCTACAGAAGAACCAGGTATCTATTGACGATGGAGTAGCTGAGAGAAATGGAATAGAGCAGACAACAGGTTTCGCTCAAGGCGACAACCTAAGCCCACTATTCTTCGCTGTCCTCGTCAATGACCTCCCCTCACACATCAAGCAGCGACACTCCCACGTGAAGGTGATCATGTACGCAGACGACCTCATTATGTACAGCCCGAGTAGATTTCACCTACAACAAGCGCTGATAACTCTGCATAATTGTGTCGCGACTGTAGGACTTCAAATTAACATGCTATGAAGTTCAGAAGAGGTGGGAGGCTGGCAGGTAGCGATTCATTCCGCCTTGACGGACAAAGCTTGAAAATAGTAAACTCCTTTACGTACCTCGGCCTCACATTATTAACGACGGGTAATTCATTCTCAGCTCATATCAAGGAACGAGCTCGGAAGGCGATCGTGGCCGCAGCTATGATCGAATCCCCACAGAAGCTTGCAGTTGCAGCTTATTCGACCTGAAGATCGCACCGACAGCAACCTATGGAATCCAGATCGTCTGGGAGAAACTAACCGTGCGTGACTTGACAACCTTGGATAGAGTGAAACCAGCATTTCTGAAAATGGTGTTCGGGCTGCACACGACATCGAGAAACAGATTGGTCTACTTGTTGACCGATACGCCATCGTTTGTAGAAGACATACGCGAAAAATTTAATCTCCCAGTAACCCCAGCCTACTGAACCTTCGTCGAAAAACAGAGATCGAAGCGACTGGAGATCGACCCACAGTTCATCACAACACCAGCAATGACTGACTCGAGCTGGAAGAGGACAAACAGAACGAATCGTCATTTGGTCACCAGGTTCGCCGTGCACGGCTTCCATCATTTGACGTGCAGGACACAAGGTTATCACGAACCTCAACAAACCTGTGTCTGCAAATACTGTCAAAACGTGTGTGATAGATATCATGTGGGAAATTGTAATCAAATTAGGTCATTGACCCAAATTACAGAATTGAACGTTTTATCTTCCTGACGATGTTGGTATATAAACAGATGTATTTTATAAGTAGAAACCTAAATGTACGTATGTGTATACTCACCAAATGTCAGCTTATAGGACATAATTAGGTATAATGACACGATAAAATGTGAATAAATTGAAATTGTATATTCTAAATAATTTTAGTTGTCCGCGAAATGGGCAAAAGTGTATCCCTTCCGACCACATCTCAAGGTCCAGTAGTCCATTAAATTTGTTGGCTGTTATACTTTACTGAAAACTATTATAATACGTCTGGTTAATCCCTGAAAGCTTAGTCACTTTAAGATTCACATCGTTATTCACAATTCGTGCTACATATATTGTTGTATGTCCTCACATGTATGTGACAAATTGAGACGGCTTACAAATAACGCTTTCATGCAAGGTATTTTAGGCACGTCTTGAACGTTTGTTTACAACTCTCGGATCCGTCAGTTTGTTCGTGCCAGTTGTTGACGATTCGTCACGTGTCCTCCTTTTCCAATTGTCAGCCATGCATTATTGGGTCCTCGATTTAGTGTGAACGTACCTCTGCAGCTTCGATGTTGTTTTGGCACATCTTGAATAGGCAGACGTCTAGGGGTTCCGGTGTTGATGCGTACAAGCAAGCTTGGCTGAGTATTTCTTCTGCACGTTTACAATGTTAATAATAATAAAGGTTTTTGCGTGAAAGACTAATAATGATCGAGGCCTCATGGCTCAATCACTTAGACTTCACAGGAAGACGCGCTAATATGTAGACGCGCTAATAATCATATAGTCAGCTGACCGCTGATACGAGCAGTCGTGTTTTGATCGGCTCCTATAAAATTGTGCCGTTTATGCGTTTTTATACTCGCAGTGCAATTAATCATGTGTCCAAGTGAGAAAGGTGATACTAAAAAGTCGGTTGACAACACAACGAGCCTACCTGCTAGGCCAAGGACGACATCTGGGTCGGAAGACTTGTGCGGAGCCTGTAACAAACTGTTCCATCACACCCAAGTTGCCCTACTTTGTCTAGGCTGCAAAGTCTGGATTCATGGTATTTGCTGTCGTCCCGTCATCCGGCGATCCGGCCTAGCTAAGTTTCGTTTACAACCATTCCTATGCAAGCAATGTTTGAGCCCAGAACACTTGAACAATTCAGGGTATAGCGCAATCCAAGATGGCAGCCCCCTTACCGCAGGAAATCATAATAACAACTCGCTAGTTGACAGCAACAGCATCATCGCTCAGCTGACAAAACGGGTAACCTAGCTGGAGCTTCAGCCGGCGGCATATATTGAAAAAGACGAGAAACGCTTTTGCAAACAGCAAGAAAATGAGAAATTTTTGGATTAACAACTCGAGGAAACAGCCAAGATGTTCGATTCACAGATAAATAAATTGGAAAAACAGTCAAAACTGTTTAATCAGAAACAGTGAGAGTTAGACACCTCGGTGGCGAAGATGGACTCGGTCCCGCTAGTAAGCTGATTAGGACTACTATGCGTGACGACGCAGCAAAAGGCCGGGCAATCAAGGCATCTAACGTTAAGAAGTTTAAAGTAAGCGATATCTATCTTGACAAGAATCTTCCCGACATATCCACGAAAGCGAAGTCATCATGGAAGAACCCGGTGCCAACCAGCAATGTGCTGGCAATGGGCGTCTACGTAAATAAATCAACTTCGCGGGAAACCCGTGAGTTATTGAAAATAGCTAGACAACTAGAAGCTTTTGGGGATCTCGAAGCTACCTGGACATACCGCAACAAGGTCTGTGCGTGTTCACGGTAATGACGAAGCCGTGTGCATTCGTATCCAGAAAGACCTCAGAAATTGCAACGAGAAAATCCCTAAAAGAAAATTACTAGTAAAAAATGATGACAGCTGTGCGAATAAGAACGGGAAGCAAATAAAGAAACTATTAAAACTGGTGGTCAAAAACCGACGCGCAATGGACTATCTACCATTCGTATTTTCTTAATAAGGGATAGATGGGAGTAAATAAGTTTGCTTAATGGAAGCGTCTGAAAGATTTAATCTATTTGACCAGTAAGCATATGAGAGCTTCTAACGTTAGCAATTTAACTGTACTAAGCAGTATATATATATATATATATATATATATATATATAAACAATAAAAAATAAAATATATATATATTTTTTTTGTGGCAGTACTTCTCGATGTCAGTAACGCGTTTAACAGTCTGCCGTAGAAAGGGATTTTAGACACCCTAGTGAGAAAAACGGTCCCTTCATTTCTCATAAGAGCCGTTTTGGGATACTTAAAGGACAGAAAAGTTTTTAACGGCACAGTGGAGATTGACATGACTGCAGGAGTTCCTCAAGAGTCAATCCTGGGACCCCTGCTCTGGAACATAACATATGACGACGTCCTGAGACAAGATTTCCCACAGGGAGTAGAAATTATCGCGTATGCGGATGACTTGGTTATACTTTCTCAACAGAGGAAGAACTAGAATTAAAGACAAACATAGCTCTCCGTTCGACGAAGAGATGGCTGGATAGCGCCGGGCTACAGCTTTCCCCGGAAAAGAACGAGGCCATCCTTCTGACAGGCCGGAAAATAGTAGACAGCATGAAACTGATGGTGGCGGGCCAGGAAATCAAGCAAGTAACAGAGGCCAAATATCTTGGTGTCCTACTAGACAAGGGTCTCAGGGGGTCTGTCACCGGCACAATTTGGCTTCCGTAAACACAGATCGGCCCTAACAGCAATCCACAGGGTGCTCAGTAAAGCTGAACAGGTGCGTGAATCCACCATCTGTACAAGACAGCTACTCATGGTCACCCTTCTGGATGTGACGAATGCCTTTAACAGCCTATCATGGAAGACCATATTGGACACGCTTGTTCGCAAAAAAAGTTCCGCCGTACCTAGTCAAGGTAATTTCTGGATACTTAAGGAGAGGTCTGTTTCAAACGGCAACGTGGTCTTCCCGATGACAGCCGGGGTACTACAGGGCTCAATCCTGGGTCCACTGTTGTGGAACCTTGCACATGACGACGTTCCGCGGCAAACCGGCCTACCCCAGGGAATAGAAATAATTGCTTACGCTGACGACTTAGCGGTCGTAGCACGGGCTAAACGTAGGATGAGCTCGAGCTACATACAAACAAAGCATTACACTCGACAGCGGAGTGGAGGAAGGCCGCGGGGCTGGCACACGCCCCAAAAAAAGTGAAATCATTCTCTCAACGGGCAAAAAGAGAGTTCGACCGTTAAACATACAGGTCGCGGGACAACCAATCAGATTCGTGAATAAAGCCCGCTACCTTGGGATCACGTTGGACACGTCCATGACCGGCTTATGTCAGATCAAGAAGGCTACGGAAAAAGCATCAACGACGGCAAACGCTATTGCCAGGATACTTCCGAACATACATGGACCGCGGGCTCGTATAAGGAAACTACTGATAACGGTAGCGGAGTCAATCGTGCTCTTCGGGGCTGCCGTTTGGGCCAAGGAAACTCTTGAGTCAAAAAAAGCAAAGTTGATCTTGCGCACAACACAGCGGATCGCAGCCCTTCTACAGAACGGTCAGCACAAACGCAGCTCTGCCGCTTGCCGGAGAAATCCCCTGGGACCTTAAGGCGTCCAGAAGACAGCGCCTGTGGGATATTGGCACACCCACAGAAAGCGACAAAGAACGAGAGAGAAACGCCACTATAGAGGACTGGCAAGCAGAGTGGGACGCAATTCCCTTTGGTGCCCCCGGAAAGAGTCTAAGCAAACTGCTCATACCTTTACCGAATAGGGAAGGCCCCATCAGAAACATGCTTTTTTTTGCAACGAAGCCGTGGAAGACACCCCACAACACACACTTTTTAGGTGCCAGGCATTGGAAGACGCCAGAACCATGGCAATTAGAAAGCTTTGCTATATAGCTTACATATACATTTTTTTGTAGTGAAGGGTTAAATGCAGTTACTGCTACGAGAAGGAGTTTCCATCTCGAGCTGTGTGGGACTCGACCCCAGCGGATGGATATTACGCCGCTGAGACCCATACCCACTAAACGCACCTCCCCCCTTAAGCTTTACTCTCTGATGGCCCAGGTCTCCATAGAACAGTGCTATGAGCCATCAGGAGAAGTGGCGAGTGCCCTATCGGATCAATTGGCCGTTGTCGCTCACGGGTTCCCCCACCTGTCAGGTGCACTTTGTCCCAGCCTTTGCGAACCCGTTTGATTCAAAGTTGCGCTTTCTTCAGCCGTGCTGGCCTCAAAAGGATTTTGCCTTTCCGTGCATCGTATGTGCTTTGTTTTTAGCACCTCCTGTGCTATTTCCGCTCCCAGTTCCCATGCTTGGGCCGAACCCAGGATGTACTCCACGAAACATTTCAGACAGTTTCGTGGAGTGTCTTGAACTTCAGGGTGGGTTATTCCCGCTCTGTACCATTTCTCGCGAATGTGTCTTATCGCTCCGGTTCTGGCCTCTTCCCATGCCTGGCACTTGAGAAGTGTATGTTCTGGACCGTCTTCCAGGGCATCTTCGCAGAAAAGACATATTTCTGATGGGGCCTTCCCAATTCGGTGGAGGTATGATTGGAAGTTTCCATGCCCCGTGAGAATCTGCGATCCTCTGCGTTTTGCGTAGGAGTAGTTTTGCTTTCTTTGTCTTAAGAGCCGTTCTGGCCCATACGGCAGCTTCAAAGAGCGCGATAGACTCTGCAACTGCCATTAGTAGTTTTATTGTGCGAGCCCGCGGTCCGTGTACGTTTGGAAGTATCCTCGCTATAGCGTTTGCCGTCTTAGATGCTTTTTCCAAAGCCTTTTTTGAGTGACATAAGCCCGTCATGGACGTGTCCAGCGTCACCCTAAGATAGCGGGCTTCTTTCACGAACTGGATTGTTTGCCCTGCAACCTGTATGTGCAGCGGTCGGACTCTCTTCTTGCCAGTTAAAAGGATGATCTCACTTTTTTCAGGGGCGAGTGCCTGCCCGGCGGCCTTCATCTATTCCGCTGTTGAGTGCATGGCTTTGTTCGTGTTTATGTCAAGTTCGTCCTCCGTTTTAGCCTGTGCCACAACCGCTAAGTCGTCAGCGTAAGCTATCGTGCCTATTTCCGGAGGTATACCGGTTTGCCGCAAGACGTCATCATACGCTAGGTTTCATAGCAGTGGACTCAGGATTGACCCCTGTGGCACGCCGGCTGTCATTGGGAACACCACCTTGTCGTTTGAACTGGACCTTTCCTTAAGGTATCCAGATATTACTTTTAGGTATGGCAGAACATTTTTACGAACAAGCGCGTCCAAGGTAGTCTTCCATGGAAGGCTGTTAAAGGCGTTTCTCACATCCAAGAGGGTTACCATGAGTAGCTGTCTTGTACAGGTGGTGGACCTGCGCACCTGCTCAGCTCTACTGAGGACCCTGTAGATTGCCGTTAAAACCGATTTGTGTTTACGGAAGCTAAATTGTGCCGGTGACAGGAGTCCGCACTCCTCCGCAAACAGCCTGAGCCTTTATTCAATAATGGCTTGATACCTCTTGGCTAAGGCGCTTAGTAAACATATTGGCCGGTATCCTCCATTTGCTTTGGGGATAAGGACCACTTCTGCTTGTGTCCAATCTTGTGGGAACTCTCCTGTTCTCATCGCGGAGGTAAGGGTTTCTGCAGCAGCAGCTGAATGTTCTTTGAAGAGAAGCTTTACTGCAGCCGGGGGGATGCCACCAGGGCCGGCGGCTTTTCCCGTATTGAGCTTATTTGCCGCTTGGAGAACTTCGAGCGGCTGAATTGCCGGGAAATCATCGTCTGTTGCTTCTGATGTGTTTTCGTAGGCATCTCTGTTGAACGAAACGTGAGTCGGGAAAAGCTTAGCTAGGATGTCAACTGTTTCTTATTCATCGAGGACGCCCGTAACAGCGGTTTTCTTGTTACCGCACACAATTCTGTATGGCTTTCCCCATGGGTCTTCTTGGACCTGGGCAAAAAGTTCTTTCCAGCACTTTGTTCTGCTGTCAGCAATAGCGCTCTTAAGATTTACTCTGCTTTCTCTGTATCTGGTCAGTGCCTGCAGTCGCTCCTTGTTGTTTCGGTGGGTCTGCTTTAGTGCCCCTCTGGCGTTGTTGCATTCTTTGCGTTTATCGGCAATGTTCTGTGTCCACCAGTACTTAGGCAGCTTTCCTGGCCGTCTTGGGTGCGCCCTCAATGTGGCTGTTTTTTCACACGCCTCTTTGAGGATGGCCTAGAGCTGCCCCAGGGTCTTGGGTGAGTCGGATTGCCTCATTTTGTTCCCAATTTCCTTCTTGGACTTTTCTTCATCCCAAATTTTGTACCGCTTTCTCTGTTGCTGCGGCGGGGAAGCAGTTCCGAGATTTAGTCGAGTCTCTACACAGAGATGATCGCTAAGGTTTTCCTCTTCCACGAGAACCGTCCAGCTCAATACCTTCTGCGCTATCTGAGAGTTACTGAAAGTTATGTCTACGTATGATTCGTAGCTGTGCCGCCGGAAAGTCGCCTCTTTTCCATCGTTGAGAATGTACAAGTCGTTAGCCGCTGCCCATTCTAAGAGCGCTCTCCCCCGCTTGTCTGTTCGCCGGGAGCCCCACGTCACTGCTGCCGAGTAAAAATCTCCGGTGATTCACAAGCCTGTTCCCGGTTTTAGGTTTAGTATAGACGCCGTGAGGTTATCTAGCAGTTGTTTGAATTCCTCGTGCGGGCAGTTGGGGCTTATGTAGCAGGAGTATATTCTCCCTACGGCTTTTATTTCAATCCAGCAGAATCCGAATCCACTTCCTTTGTTTTGTATTTAGACGGCATGGTTTACTAACCGTGTCGTATGCGGGGTCAGTCGCCCAGTTATGAGCTCTTTTTGCTAGCGTTTTGTTTGGTTCGCTGAGAGCGACTACATCTGTCCCTCTTCGGTGCGTTATTTCCCAGACCATGTCGTGGGCTGCCCGGCTTCTGTTGCAGTTGACCTGAATTATGCTTGTTTTGTTCTGCATTATGACAGCGTAGAGGTATTCTTCTGTGTCAGTCTTCTTGCAGCTCCCTTAGGTCCCTGTGTTTTCCAGTCGAAAGGTCCCTTCGGTATGCTTGCTTCTGAATGTTGTTGCTCCGTATTCTCTTCGGACTCAAACTCGGCCATGAGCTTTGTCTTGTTTTTACAGGCCTGCCTTTCTTCATTCCGCTCCTTTAGTTTTGTCCGCAGAAGATTGAGATATATGGGACATGCGGTAGTGCGAGCCTTGTGCCCCTTTTCGCCGCAGTTGTAACAGCTGGCAGCATCATCACCTTGATACGAAAATGATGGGCAATAAATTTGCTATTGCGTGAGAGTGGTCTTTCGGACGTACATTTTTGGTCGCAATGGAAAACTTTTACGATTTTTATGAAAAGGCGTTAACGTAAAATATCGACTTTTCATGACTTTCCTTAATCTGGGTATTAGCTTTTGCTACGCAAGCTAGTAAAGTGTCTTCCGTTGTGCAGATTTTTCCCCCGAACACGCCGGTGTAATCGGTTCCTTCATGCGTTGACTGGTTCTCCCGCAAACGTAGATTTCGCACAACTATGTAGGAGAAAAAAGCTGAATAACTACTTTTATAAACTTTACTCTCTCTCCTAAACAAGACGTTTCCGCGTCTTCCTTCCATAGGAAAAAATTATTTTCTTGCCGAGTTCTACCAAACCTCGAAATAAGTACATAACAAGATGAATGACCCTGTATATATATATATATATTTATTTTTCGTATATTACATTATGTTTGTGGGACACATATATATATACGTTAATTTAACACGTTTTTTTCCATTATTACCTATAATTGTATTTATTAGTACGAAATATTGCTCTTACTGTGACTTGAATATTTAAGAACTTACCCTGGCATTTTTGTTTCGTTGTATACGATCTCGATGTCACAAAAGAAGGCCACACAGGAGGGCAGACGTCGCGAGCAAGCAAAGAAAGGCAGCTAACGCCATCCAACGTGTGTTTAGTGGTTGCTTAAGCACGCACAAGAGCTTGTCCCTGTCCGACGGTAAATTCGCCTAAGAAGTTTCCTTCCCATTTATTAATATACATTTTTCCAGGAGCTTACTGAACCTCTATATATATATATATATATATATAATACAGTCGGTTCAGTAAGCTCCTGGAAATAAGGTAATAATCTCAAAACAAAATTTATTACGGTAAATTTCTAACATAAGTATATTCCCTCACCACACGCTTTCCAGAAGCTTACTGAACCGACTATATATATATATATATATATATATATATATATATATGTATATACAGTCGGTTCAGTAAGCTCCGGGAGATAAAATACGTAACAATTTCAAAACAAAATTTAATACGGTAAATTTCTAACATAAGTATATTCCCTCACCAAACGCTCGCAGGACCGGTCGAAGAGGCTGCGGAGCGCTTTGGAAAAATCGTTTATTGGGACGAATTCCCAGTAAGCAAGTGAATGAGTTTCATCATTCTACTGATATTTTTAACAAGTTAAGTTACCTGGCTGTTTGCTACCTGGCTATATCGTTGTTACGAATTAACAACTGGCTTCCAACCGTGTACCATGTCTAGTTGGCAGTCAGTTAACGACGGTGGTTGCACGACATGCTCTCCGAAAAATCTTAATAGCTCCGCAACCACGGCGCGCATTGCCATACGGTATTTTTGTATATTATTTGGTAGTTAAGTGATCATGAAATACACATTTGTCTAAATATGTTAGTTGTGAGAGCTGCGAGTGGTCGTGGGGTAATTATTTTGAGGTAGTTGGCGTGAAAGCTAATAAAGAACTTCATTTTTTGCGAATTCTCTTTTAAGTGACCGTGTCGCATCTGACCGGCCTTATATGTACTTTGGAAAAAGTAGAATTTTCTCAAGAACAAGACTGTGTGCTTAGTTTCTGTCTAGGACTAGTTGTCGCGCAATTGCACATTTTACGCTTCTATGTCGGGCAAAAACACCAGTGTCACAAATTGTAGTAATTTCACTCTCACTCCGAAACAAGAATTCTCAGAGACCATGTTCCATTGGAAAAAAAACATTTGCTTCAACGAGCTCTACAATTCCATATATCTCTCTTCAAATATTCCTGAAATACCCTGTATACAGGGTGTTCAAAACTGATTAGGCAAGACTCTGAGGTATGGTCAAGTTCGGTAAGAAAATATTTCTTTTTCCAATGGAAAGGGAGAGCGGAAATGCTTCGTATAGATGCGTTCGTATGAGATCATTTTTAAGCTGACGTCTGTGGTCGCAAAGAGTAACTAAAATCTCCCTATGGCCATATCGGGTGTGAGTGCATACATGCAGCTACTATGTTCGCTTTGTTTGTCAATCAAGTAACTCATCCAACCTGTACAAGCTTAGACAAATATTTATTTTACTTCAGATCTGGCTCGAACGAACGCCCGCCAGCCAGCCAATAAGCGCATTCGGTAGTATTGTGCAGCTGATCTGACGTACGTTACGCACTAGTTACGACCATTCCATCTTCGCTGCCACTTATATGTACTTAAACTGTGCTCACTGACTTTATGACTTAGTCTATCGAACTTACACTGGCCGAGTCCGTACGGAAAGAAAAGATGGTCGCCTGCGGTCGCCTGTAGAGTGTCATTACACTATCTGTGATGCTTCACTGCACTCTGTGTCTAACTGAACTTGCCCCGGACACAACAGTCCCCCACGCTAACTATGAAATATGTAATAATGTATGTATGTATGCATCTAGTAATACTTAGAGCTACGTATGACAACGGCTTTGTCCGGCCATCCCTTGATAATCTATCCTTGTTCTTGGTCGCGGAACTCAGACTTTTGTAGGGGCGTTGACGTAATCGGATCCGCTGATGTAGCTGGCTCGGCAGAGAATTCCGCCTCCACTTTTATAGGTGATATTGGCGCCGGAGAAAAGTTTGGCGTAGCGGATGGCCTCGTTACGGCAACCTCTGAATGTTTTGGCTGTTCGTCGCCATGATCACATGTACCACCCAAGTGAGTTTGTGCAGTGCATAGCCAGTTTCCTTTTCCACGTCCGTCTCGATTGACTGCACTAGCATGTGCCTTTTTCCAAATATCTTCAGGACACGAGATACACACCACTTGCCTCTTTTTCGGTAGTCTCGAACTGCCACAGACTCCCCCACGCCGAATCGAGGAACCATCTCCGCCGGTTTCGCTGGTACCTGTCGCTTGTCTTATAGCTGAATTATGTGAGTCGGCCGAGAAATATGGATGCAGAGCTACATATTTCCTGTAGCTTCCCAATGCTGCTTCTCGATACTTTGAAGAAGCACATTAAAGTGTTCTGTTTTTCCTGTCGAACTTTCTTAAGCTATTTCTTCTCCATTGTCTGTAGCTCCTTCTGACCGTTCTCGACGAGGGCGTAAGGTTAATTCCTAGGCCTGTACACAGGTTTCGTCTGGTCCTTGAACTGGACTGTGGCTGCATGTATTAAAGGTAGGGTTCTAATCTTTGGCGCAATGTTCTTAGGGTACGCAGAAAGTATGTCACTAACTTTGTTTTCTACTCGATGAACTTCGAGCTGCCCCCATTTCAGCGTCTTTATCCAATCACGACCGAATAGCATCGGAGATTGGGGGTCGTTGACTAGGTATAGTCGCATTAGTTTTGTAATACTGCGGTACTTAACGTGAACTTCCAAGAACGAGTGTGGTTTCACCCTGTTGCCGTTCGCCATTTTTATGGCACATTGCTCTATTATGTTCAATAAGACAATACATAAAACATGTCTGCACAGATCGCACTTGAAGTTGATTAGACTGCTGCCGAGTTATTTAGCGATTCTAAAAATATTGATAGCTGAGGGAATTTCTGCTGCTCATACTGAAATTTCCTCAGCTGTCAGTATTTTTAGAACCGCAAAATAACTCAGCAGCATAAGAATTCAGTCTTGAACTAATGATGCGGCGCGTACCACCAAACGAGCGGTCCTGCACTGGACACTTGCTAAAGTAGTGAGTCATTTTTAATGCAAAGGGCATATGAACGTGGGCACAATACGTCAGATTTAATGCAATAAGGGCATAGTAGTTTGGTAAAAGCTTGATGTCTGGTATAATAAGAGCTTATATTATAAAACTGCGTAAAAGCGGCACACACGATTATTTCAGCTATGTAATATATACGCATATATATATATATATATATACATACCGTTTCTGTCCAACAGATGGGGAGAATTATTCTTGGTATCGGCTCTGTTTCCAAATGTGTCAGCCTGAGATTTACTTGCATTCGCCATCTCATGTCAACTGTCACACCAGACTCCTGAAAAGATAGCTGAATAATTAATAGGCGTAAATTATTTTTTTGTGTATACGTTACAAATACGGTTGCTGCAGTTTTAGTGGTAGATATACTCATGGGTAAGCACACCCTATTCTACGCCAAGTCTACAATTAATTAATCTATTTTAATTTATGCACATCGTGCATGGCCGATTCCAAGTTAAAATGACATGTTTGACTTCAATGTGTTTTGGCATATATAGCCAAACAAAATTGCAAGATTGTTAACGTGTATCACTAAAATGAAAGCAAAGTAAGAACAAGCACATATTAATAATGAGCTATCAGGCTAAATGTAATGAACTCACACCATGGACGTCAATGTAGAATCGGTGTTTGTTCTCATCAGGACGTAAACCGCTGACGTTGGCAAACAGTGCAGAATCTCCATTAAGGAAATGAGGCAGGCTAAGCACAAGCGGCAGTACGAATATCCCAGTGAAGAATTTGTCTGTTCGAAACCGGCTTGCGTCAAACGTCCCCCTTGTGTGTGTTGGCGCCGCGCACAAACAGATATGGAAAAACTATCGTTACACACACTGTTGTAGGTGCAATCTCTAACAGAAGAGTTCCCCAAATTCGCAAACGTCTGCATATTGCTTGATGGAATGATCTGAGACAAAAAGAAAAGTACCTGTTGGGAACTGTCAAATTAAGTTACACGCTAAAGTGAATACCCTGCAAATCACGTATACGAAAAACGTTTCACTGACCGCGTTCTGCTAACGTGACGAGTTAGGTACCGGCTACGGATGATGTATCGTTGGTGAAATGACATCCAATTATGCTTTCCTGGAGTGGGTCAATCTATATTGCGGAGAAACGTCCTCGTGGATGCATAAAAAACTTACTTGTCAAGTTCGGGATCGCCTGTTTCATTAAAGAAGTCGCTAGCTCCCTGGAAGCGAGTGATTGATTCACCAATAGCAACGTATTGCTTCTGTAGATACAGAGGCCATGGCTTAGCGAGGTGAGGTCTATAAATCTTTACGCTCCTCGGCGGTTCTTCGAAGGCTGGAAAAAGGTCGCCATTTGCAATCGAAATAGCGCCGATTAACATTACTAAGTGCCACTAATTTCGAACCTGGATTTTTTAACATGCTCGAGTTCTATAGAGAAAGTGTGCAAAGTTCCAATGGATTTAATGGTCTATATGATTATTTTTATAGATATATATCCAGAGAAACATAAATAAATACCTTTAAATAGTCTAAATGCACTACAGGATTATGCTGAACACTTATACCATCAGTATGACGTTACCAGACTTAATAGGGCGTCCACGCTGGGCACGCTAAACCACCGAACAATACAGTAAACCATTAGGTCGACCAAGACGAGGAGTTTTGTTCTATTTATTCTAAGTACATTATGAGTTTAAAACGGCGAATCAATGGTGGCCCTGGAAGAAAACGTATCTGCAAAGTATTCCACGCACGAAAGAATCTTAAGACGAGATCACCGCTCGAGTGCCTATTCGGCGGCCCGTTCTCTAGCATGTAAATAAGAATAGCACCCACGAAGTAAATTGAAGACTTGCCAGAGGGGCATACTGGTTATAGGTCTCACGGTTGGTTCAATTTTCGCCGGACTTGTCCAACTTTATTTACCTATTTCAAGATAACAATTCCTAATGTTACTGTACGCGACGGCGGCGTCGTCAACTTCAATCGAATTATCTCAGCAGGCGGTGCACAGCCTGACATTAGGTACACAAAGCGGCTCTTTACGCGCATTGAGAAGCAAAGTACTCATGTTGATTGTGAAACACTTTTTGGAACTCACAAGTGTTAGCTACCTCTGCCGAGTAAAGCCTAGGGGGGGGGGGGGGGGTAGAAGACGCTGGTGGAATTCTCACCTATTATCGATAATCACTTCCTCCAGCTTGTAGGCCCTCGTAAGGAGCGCAATATCTATCGACGTAAGCACGTCGACTGGCGCTAGATCTCTTGCTTCTCTAATCCCTCATAGTGCGAAGGAAGCAGCTGGTAGCAGAAACCTGGTAGTCTGGACGTCGGACGTCATGCACGAGGTGGTACTATGGGGAATTAACCCCCTTTCAGTGAAAGCAGAATTAAGTTGACTTTTCATCAGCAGTTTGCGGTCCCCAAGCACATTGCTTTGAAGGTTTACGAACCCCGCCAAAGCCGGACCTCTAATCACCGGTATGCGCTGGCAAAACCAACTGCTCTGGTTGCCCGCTAACTGCAGACCAAACGAACCATCACCGTAGTAGGGACCCCGTGCCGTCATGGGGCGTGGGTGCGTCTTCCAACCTGCTTTAGGTGCCAAAGCCCCGATCGCCGAGCACACACCTGCAAGACAGGTGTGTGCTCAAGCGCATGTGCCATCGCTGTGGTTTTACGGAGCATACAGTACAGTAGAATGCAATGCTTCGACGCCCCGATGCTTTGTCTGCGACGTACCAGGCCATCGCGCCGATAGCATGGAGTGTTCCCCCTACAGGAGGCAAGTGCAGGACATCCGCAAACAAGCAAACAGCCGACAAGGAGGTGACTGGTTCTGAACGCAGTGTCGCGCAGGAGGGTTAACCAAGGGCTTGCCGACATAGAGTCCCCCGCCAAAAGGTCACAGTAGCGGGCTGGCGACGGAGGATCAGACTGGCAGAACGTTTGCCGCCTTTTAACGCATTAATTATGATCCTTCAAAGACAAGATGGCGGCCCCAACTGTGTGCTGTCTTTTGTATGTAGCTCCGTGATAAATAACTCGTGTGAGTCGATCCAGTGTCCTACCTGTTTTGTGGGTGTAGCCCATGTGAAGTGCTCTCATCACCGCGCAGATGTATGGGGCAAACCAGCCCGCTCGGTGTCCTGAATGTCCTGAAATGGAAGGCGCCCGACCAACCGACGCCCTGCTTGAGATCCTGCAGCGGATTAGCCGTCTCGCGGCGGCAAAAGCAATTCAAGTGTTGGAGCTTGAACAACTGGTCTCCGAGCTTCGTTCCCGTCCCACCGGGAGGCAACGTAAGCACATCGGGAGTAGAAATCGAGACAAAGAAGCAGGTGGCATAGCATAAAGTGGCACAGGACACTGGCGGCAGCTCAAAACTTGCCGCCAAGCCCGTAATTGATTTGAACGTTTTAGATGCGCCCACCCTCACCCGTACTGTTGGTAAACAAAACCAACAGCAGCAACAATGCCTGGGGAAGCAGAGTGAGTGCAGAAACTACAGCTGCAGACGCCTTCTACAGACGTCGCCAAGAGTGTTTCGATCTCGATTAACAGCGCCAACAACGGCGGGAAGATAGAGCGGCTAAGCGGCAGCAACGACAGCGGGAGAAGCTGGAGAAGAAGGAGAAGCCGGCGCCGGCAGCAGAAAGTGACGTCACCACTCCGCTGCAGCCGCGCGACCCGGTTGTAAACACAATGGAGTGTACAAAGACAGCCAACGTAGATCAGCCGGACAACGAAGGCTTCCAGCTGGTGGAGAGAAAACAAGAAGACAAAGCTTGCGAGTGAAAGTGGTGGATCGACCAGCAACAGCCCAGAGAAGCAGGATGAACGCCTGGGGCCGAGGCCGAGCGATGCCTCTCAAATCCACAAGCAAACGGCAGCAAAAAACGCGAAACTAACGCAAATAGGAAGCACCGTCCTCTTCGAGCTGCTGAAGTAGACCTGGGTGACCTAACACTGTGAAAACCGTGTGTTGCCCATGAGAGCTCTCCGTCTAGAGGGCTTTAGCCGGACAACGTCGGCAGAACAGCTGTGTGGTTGGCTAACCGGGAGGCATACTATAGTGCGTGCTAGTTGGAAACTCAAAGTTTCCCGGCCGGACTCAGTCTTCTGCGTGGCCTTTGGTGATAGTGACTTTACTAAAGTTTCAACTAGCGCCTTCTGGCCGAAAGGCGTGAGTTTCCGGCGCTGGCTGGTGGCTCCGCCGGCTCAGGCAAGGGTAAGCGAAGAGCTTACTGACGGGTATGGTTTAACAGCTAGACAGCAATGACGCCTTCTGCAGTAGGTGGATTTTCAATCTATTTACGAACAGGGAATGAATGCAATGTGTGTCGAGGTGAGTGTTGCATGGCACTCACCTCAGGTAGTTTCAACCTCGTATCGTTCTACCTGCCACCTCACTACGATGACGTTAAGGTCGCCGATGCGATCAGTGCTGGTCTAGCGAGACTAAACCTCCAGCTACCCACTCTGGTCGGCGGCGACTTCAACTGTCGTATTGATAGTGGCGCCACCGACAGGAAGGGCGATGCGCTTCTTAAGCTTCCAGAGAGTAGAGGCCTGCATTGCGCAAATGAGTGTGATAAAGTCACGTACGTGCCAAAATGAAAGGAGCACTATTGACCTCCTATTTCATAACCTTCAACATCCGACGGAATTTCAGGGATGCGAAGTCCTTAATATTCCAGCACGGAAGCACCTGCCGGTGCTACCGTTTCTGTGTGTGTCTGGCCAGGGGCGCGCCCTTCGGCGGCAGCCGACAACGTACTTGTCTAGGCAGCTAGATTTGCGTGTATTGACGCGCAAATTACGGCTGCTGAGATCAACTTCTGACATTGAACAACGCAACCAAAAGCTCCAAAAACAAATTTGGAGGCCACTGTCAAAGCGGCTGTAGTCAAGAGAAAGTACAGACAAAGACGGGCGCGGCCCTGGTTTTCACAGGTCTGCTACCTAAAGCGTCGGGAAGTGTTGGGCTCCTGCGCCGAGCACGGGCTCTACACCCTGACTCCCAGATAGTTGCTGATCGTAGGGGCGCTTTATGGCCAACATAGAGTAACCTACAAACAACTGCTTGTGAAGAATAAGCGCCGGTATGATAAGGAGGAGTTTTGCATGCTTGAGAAGGCAGAGCGCGAACTCCATGTCTACATTGTGCGCCGGCTGAGCAGAGGCATGCACAGCATGACAAAGGAGCAGTTGCGGCAGCACTTTAGTGCTCTTCTGCTCGATGCAAACGCCTTCGCGCCTAACCAGTTATTGAGCAACACTCACTCTGGAGCAGCACTACATGAATTCACCATTTACGGTGGAATAAGTGGTGCAGATCTTGCGCGGATTACCCAAGAAGAAGAGTAGTGATCGTAATGGGATCTATTACGAACTCTGGGCTGAGTCGTATGATGTTTTAGCTGGGGAGCTGTATAATCTATTTAATCAGATACTCAGCGGGGTCATATACCCTAGGTTTGGCACGAGGCCAGGCTTACTCTGCTATCCAAAGGCAAATACAGTGACAACGTGGACGATCCAAATCTCTACCGGGTTATAGCCTCGGAACGCACTCTTAAAAATCTTCGCTAAGTTGATTATCTCGACGGTGTTCCCAACTGTAGAGAAGGCCCTACCTCCGGAGCAATTCGGATTCAGGAAGGGTTGAGGTACACAGGACGCGATCCACGTACATCAGTCGGAAGTTGAGCGGGTGTTGGCTGTGTCTAGGGGCCACTTGTACGCCGTCCTTATGGATTGGGTCAAGGCCCTCCGACAAAGTTCCCCGTCACTTACAAGTCGATTTATTTCGACGTGCTGGGGTGGGTGGTTCTTTCCTACGAGTGCTCTCCAGTTTCTTTGCTAAAGACCGCCTTGAAGTAAACATAAGGGGCAAATACACCTTGCAGCTGAGGCAAAACGCAGGGACCCTCTCAGTTGCCTGACTTTCTCTTTGCTTATCGCAGCCCTAGCCCGCCATGTGCGGAAGCAGTTTAGAAACGCCGTCGTAGTTATGAACGCGGGTGACACAGTAGTGGCCCACCGGGACCGCGGTGCCATTCGTCCTAGAAAGTTACCTTCACCGTAAGGGCCTACAAATAAATTCGCGGAAGACGAAAGCCATTAAGTTTCGCCATAGGGGTTGATTGACAGCAGCAGACGTAATACCTAGTTGTGGCCAACCGCTGGAGTTTGTCAACTCCTTCCTGTATTTGGGTCTGAGACTACACTATGCGGGAACGACCTTTACCCAGCACATCGGCGACAGGTATCGGGCGGCTATTGCCTCTATCCATACAGAGGTGAGACACCTTCGACGAGTGTCTCTAAGTGCCGCATTGCGTCTTTTTTGAGCTTAAGATTGTGCCAGTGTTGAGCTACAGCCTTGGCAGGGTGTGGGGCCATCTTTCAGCGGCAAATTTGGCGCAGCTAGAAAGATGCTTCACAATATATATGAAGGGCGTCCTTTGCTTGCCGCGGACGGCAAGGGACCGCTTGTGTACCTGCTAGCGGGTTGCACACCGGCAGTGGAAACAATCAGAGTCAGGCTTAAGTCACCTATTAGCAAAACCATTTCAGCAAATTTTGTTAGAGTGGCAGGGAAAAGTGACCGAGGCCCTCGGCCGAGGTAGCGCAGTTAGATGTGTACCTCGCCAGGGAGTTTTGGGATGGAATAGGCATGCACTAACCGGCACGTGTACAAAAGGTTCATTGTACATGGCTATCATCACTTGGTGTGTTCGACTCAGGGATTTCACCAAGTTGGCGATCAATGTCGTTGCCGGCTCTGCTCGCAGATATGCGCTAAGTACCACGCAGCGAGCTGCCAGACGCATCCGCGTTCTTTGCACTTTCTTGCCCGGTGGGACTGTCGCTGAAGTGTTCGAATTGTAAAAAATGACGATTGTATTTTGATTATGTACCATCTTGAAATGTAAAGTTATTGCAAAATAACCAATATGTATGTATTAAGATCCTTCAGAAGATATGAACCGGTTCAAAGCAGCCCATGACCTGCTCGATATTTAACATAACATAACATAACATCACTTTTATTTCACATAAAAGGGTTGGTATATATTTACGTTCAAGAACGCAAGATATCCCTTTGCCTTCTGTCCGACCCGAACCCCTTTATAGCACGCAGTCACGCTAACTACTTTGTAGAATTCTCAATTTGGTCGATCGGTTAAAAGGCCTCCTTGACCATGCAGGGTCATTGGTCCCGGGCAAGGACTCACATAGGATTTTTTAGTAGTGTGCTCATTGCTACTTCTCTCCAACAAAACACTAGACGACGTTGATGTCTTCTTTGATGAACTCGTGAAATCGTTAAGAGGACACCCCGGTTACACGTTTTTAGTTACGGGAGACTTCAACTCTCATCACGCATCCTGGGATCACTCCGTAGCACCGATAAAAATAATCTATTGATCGACTGGATGGCAGAGCGGGCCTAGCACTGGCTGACAGAGGTAATGTGCCTACCTTCTCACGAAGATCGCAAGTAACATTAATAAACGATACCTCGCTCAGCTTTATCAAATACGGGGCAGTAGAAGAGCACCAGGAGACTCTCAGCGACCACCGGTACATAACCTCCTAGTGTTCCAACCTACCAGGCCCGCACTAAGTCCCCCCGGCGACGTACCTGTTAGATTAGAAGACTAGATAAAGTTTTATAGAACTCTTAACAACCGACGCGCACCGCTCCAGGAAACAAAGGTTGATGAACAAGACGTCGCCAATCTTCTAGCAGTGGCTTGCAGGGTGGCAGGCGACCCCCCAGAGGACGTGTCTTAAAGACGATTATAGGCAAAGCTAAAGCCAGCAGCATGGAAAGGACTGATGGAGAGGGTCCAAGTGACTCATGGGACCTACCCCTACAAGGTAGTGGTAATGGGTATACTGTATACGTATCACCCACCTCCGCTTTCGGCCGAAAAGGTTACTGAGCTAGTGTCGAATCTACTCTCCTATTCAGGAACTCCGACTTGACTGCACAATTGAGGTCGCCCTCATGAAGTGCCTCCGGTCACCGAGAAGGAAATGCTCCAAGCGGCAGAGCGCCCTTCCCCCGGCAAGGCCCTGGCCCAAATGGAATACATCCAGAAGTAGTCAAGACAATGGCGTCAAACCCACCATGCTCTCCTGACGGGCCTTAGCAACTTTGGGAAGGGAAGTTCCCAAGCAGATGGAAGAAGGCCCACTAGGCCCTTACAGCCAAAACTTACTGCCAGTCAGGTGACTTTCTCGTTCAGGCCCATTGTCTCCTTAATACCATCGAAAAACTCATAGAGAATGTCCTAGCGAAAGGCTGTATCAGGAGATCATGCATAAGCAATTCTACGGACTCAATTCGTGTTCCGACGAGGCTGCTCATCACTGGATGCTATTCAACATGTCCTTGAACGAACTAGACACAAAACAACTCAGGCACTCAAATCTAGACCTTTCGTGTTATTGAAACTTCTCGATGGATCGAAACATTGAGCCCCCGAGGAACAGAGAGACGGGGAGACATGATTACAGGGGTTGGACGCCCTCGTGGCGACATTGAAACGGAGGGGGAATTCGGGGGTTCTCTCTGAGATTCCTACTCCGGCCAAGAGCCAACCAAAATCAGCAGGTCCTTATCAGAGGGAAGCTGTCCCCTGTACGGGCTTGCCACCGTGCAGGGCTTTTACACGGCACCGAACAAAGAGAAAAATAATAAGGTCCGTAATGCGTGCGTGCAAGCAGCC
>QVRM01006210.1:0-36524 GCA_003439945.1 Dermanyssus gallinae | reverse complement strand
TATACATAGTGTGTCAAAACGTATCGCGACTTTTGTGTTTTTTCAAAAATTATTCATTTATTCATGAATATCTATTTTGTCCCCTTCAAAGTAATCCCCATGAGATATTATACACTTGTGCCAACGGTTTTTCCAATCTTCGAAGCACTTCAAAAAAACATTTTTTTTATCTTGTTCAGCTCCTCCTTCGATGCCGTCTTTATCTCGTCAAGCGTAGCGTAACGTCGTCCTTTCATGGGCCTCTTCAGTTTAGGGAACAAGAAAAAGTCACAGGGGCCAGATCTGGGGAATACGGTGGCTGCGGCATCATTAGTGTGTTGTTTTTGGCCAAAAACTCGCGCACAAGCAACGATGTGTGAGCAGGGGCGTTATCGTGGTGCAAAAGCCAATTTTTGTTCTTCCACAAATCCGGGCGTTTCTGGCGGATTGCTTCGCGCAAATTGCGCATAACTTGCAGGTAATATTCCTTATTGACCGTTCTACCCTGTGGCAAGAACTCATGATGCACCACGCCCCTGCAATCGAAGAAAACTGTCAGCAAAACTTTCACATTCGACCGAACTTGGCGCGCTTTTTTCGGTCTTGGTTCGTGCGGCAGCTTCCATTGAGATGATTGAGCTTTGGTTTCCACGTCATAACCATAAACCCACGATTCGTCACCAGTTATGACCCTCTGGAGCAAATTTGGGTCGTCGCGGACAGAGTCCAACATCTCATTAGCAATGTTCATGCGATGCTGTTTTTGGTCGCAATTGAGCAATTTTGGTACGAATTTCGCGGCGACCCGTCTCATGCCCAAATCATTGATAAAAATCGAACGGCACGAGCCAATCGATATGTTTAGGTCCTCAGCAACTTCTCTAACGGTGATTCGACGATTGGCCAATACCATTTTCTCCACTTCATTAATTTTTTCGTCTGTTGTTGAAGTGCTCGGGCGTCCGGCACGCTCTTCGTCGTTCACATCTTCTCGGCCTTCTGAGAACATTTTGTACCACCGATAAACGTTGCTTCGGTCCAAGGTAGCTTTCTCCGTATGCCACAGTCAACATTCGGAATGCATCCGCGCACTTAATTTCGTTTTTCACACAAAATTGATACAGGTTCTTTGATCCATTTTTTGAATAGGTAAAAATCGAAGACGATCCAAAACACGTGCAAGCAAAGCAGCTGTCAACAATTAAGTGAACATTCAAAATGGCCGAGCTTGTCGGCATAAGTGAGAGACATGAGTACCAACATAACGCCACAAAAAATCGAATTCGAATATACGTAACCCGCGAAATTCAAAAGTCGCGATAACGATTGAACACACCTCGTATATATATATACGATATTTTGTTGTTTTATTATCAAGTGTCCAATGTATATCCGCCTTTATCATAGTCTTGTAGTTTCCAAACTAATCTATAGCTGTAAGGTCTAACAGCCGTATATATATATCTATATATATATATATATATACATAGTGTGTTCAAAACGTATCGCGACTTTTGTGTTTTTCAAAAATTATTAATTTATTCATGAATATCTATTTTGTCCCCTTCAAAGTAATCCCCATGAGATATTATACACTTGTGCCAACGGTTTTTCCAATCTTCGAAGCACTTCAAAAAACCATTTTTTTTTATCTTGTTCAGCTCCTCCTTCGATGCCGTCTTTATCTCGTCAAGCGTAGCGTAACGTCGTCCTTTCATGGGCCTCTTCAGTTTAGGGAACAAGAAAAAGTCACAGGGGGCCAGATCTGGGGAATACGGTGGCTGCGGCATCATTAGTGTGTTGTTTTTGGCCAAAAACTCGCGCACAAGCAACGATGTGTGAGCAGGGGCGTTATCGTGGTGCAAAAGCCAATTTTTGTTCTTCCACAAATCCGGGCGTTTCTGGCGGATTGCTTCGCGCAAATTGCGCATAACTTGCAGGTAATATTCCTTATTGACCGTTCTACCCTGTGGCAAGAACTCATGATGCACCACGCCCCTGCAATCGAAGAAAACTGTCAGCAAAAACTTTCACATTCGACCGAACTTGGCGCGCTTTTTTCGGTCTTGGTTCGTGCGGCAGCTTCCATTGAGATGATTGAGCTTTGGTTTCCACGTCATAACCATAAACCCACGATTCGTCACCAGTTATGACCCTCTGGAGCAAATTTGGGTCGTCGCGGACAGAGTCCAACATCTCATTAGCAATGTTCATGCGATGCTGTTTTTGGTCGCAATTGAGCAATTTTGGTACGAATTTCGCGGCGACCCGTCTCATGCCCAAATCATTGATAAAAATCGAACGGCACGAGCCAATCGATATGTTTAGGTCCTCAGCAACTTCTCTAACGGTGATTCGACGATTGGCCAATACCATTTTCTCCACTTCATTAATTTTTTCGTCTGTTGTTGAAGTGCTCGGGCGTCCGGCACGCTCTTCGTCGTTCACATCTTCTCGGCCTTCTGAGAACATTTTGTACCACCGATAAACGTTGCTTCGGTCCAAGGTAGCTTCTCCGTATGCCACAGTCAACATTCGGAATGCATCCGCGCACTTAATTTCGTTTTTCACACAAAATTTGATACAGGTTCTTTGATCCATTTTTTTGAATAGGTAAAAATCGTAGACGATCCAAAACACGTGCAAGCAAAGCAGCTGTCAACAGTTAAGTGAACATTCAAAATGGCCGAGCTTGTCGGCATAAGTGAGAGACATGAGTACCAAAGTAACGCCACAAAAAATCGAAATTCGAATATACGTAACCCGCGAAAATTCAAAAGTCGCGATAACGATTGAACACACCTCGTATATATATATACGATATTTTGTTGTTTTATTATCAAGTGTCCAATGTATATCCGCCTTTATCATAGTCTTGTAGTTTCCAAACTAATCTATAGCTGTAAGGTCTAACAGCCGTATATATATATATATATATATATATATATACATAGTGTGTTCAAAACGTATCGCGACTTTTGTGTTTTTTCAAAAATATTCATTTATTCATGAATATCTATTTTGTCCCCTTCAAAGTAATCCCCATGAGATATTATACACTTGTGCCAACGGTTTTTCCAATCTTCGAAGCACTTCAAAAAACCATTTTTTTTATCTTGTTCAGCTCCTCCTTCGATGCCGTCTTTATCTCGTCAAGCGTAGCGTAACGTCGTCCTTTCATGGGCCTCTTCAGTTTAGGGAACAAGAAAAAGTCACAGGGGGCCAGATCTGGGGAATACGGTGGCTGCGGCATCATTAGTGTGTTGTTTTTGGCCAAAAACTCGCGCACAAGCAACGATGTGTGAGCAGGGGCGTTATCGTGGTGCAAAGCCAATTTTTGTTCTTCCACAAATCCGGGCGTTTCTGGCGGATTGCTTCGCGCAAATTGCGCATAACTTGCAGGTAATATTCCTTATTGACCGTTCTACCCTGTGGCAAGAACTCATGATGCACCACGCCCCTGCAATCGAAGAAAACTGTCAGCAAAACTTTCACATTCGACCGAACTTGGCGCGCTTTTTTCGGTCTTGGTTCGTGCGGCAGCTTCCATTGAGATGATTGAGCTTTGGTTTCCACGTCATAACCATAAACCCACGATTCGTCACCAGTTATGACCCTCTGGAGCAAATTTGGGTCGTCGCGGACAGAGTCCAACATCTCATTAGCAATGTTCATGCGATGCTGTTTTTGGTCGCAATTGAGCAATTTTGGTACGAATTTCGCGGCGACCCGTCTCATGCCCAAATCATTGATAAAAATCGAACGGCACGAGCCAATCGATATGTTTAGGTCCTCAGCAACTTCTCTAACGGTGATTCGACGATTGGCCAATACCATTTTCTCCACTTCATTAATTTTTTCGTCTGTTGTTGAAGTGCTCGGGCGTCCGGCACGCTCTTCGTCGTTCACATCTTCTCGGCCTTCTGAGAACATTTTGTACCACCGATAAACGTTGCTTCGGTCCAAGGTAGCTTCTCCGTATGCCACAGTCAACATTCGGAATGCATCCGCGCACTTAATTTCGTTTTTCACACAAAATTTGATACAGGTTCTTTGATCCATTTTTTTGAATAGGTAAAAATCGAAGACGATCCAAAACACGTGCAAGCAAAGCAGCTGTCAACAGTTAAGTGAACATTCAAAATGGCCGAGCTTGTCGGCATAAGTGAGAGACATGAGTACCAACATAACGCCACAAAACATCGAAATTCGAATATACGTAACCCGCGAAAATTCAAAAGTCGCGATAACGATTGAACACACCTCGTATATATATATACGATATTTTGTTGTTTATTATCAAGTGTCCAATGTATATCCGCCCTTTATCATAGTCTTGTAGTTTCCAAACTAATCTATAGCTGTAAGGTCTAACAGCCGTATATATATATATATATATATAGCTAGTTGTAGCACTCACGCTACGCACGGATCTAGGGCTTACGCTTAGGTACTCTAACATATCACAGTTGTTAGGATTCCTTTGCTAGTACCGACCAAATCCTTTAGTACTTACAGTTGAGCCCTTCGGCTGAGCTGGGATTTCTAGCTTTTCCAGTCATTGACGCTATAGGTTTGGCCTCATCGTTTGGGACACTTTTAAGCCTTGTCATAATAGCATTAGTTCGAAGGTGACTGAAGTTTTTTTCCTCACCTAAATCTAGATGCCTTCGAATTGTAGCGCTGAATCGCTCGTCCCCAGGCATTGGTATGAAAATAGCAGCAGTTTTCCCACCGACCACTTAGGAACTATAGGCGCTCGAAAGCTTTTCCAGCCAACCTCAAAGCAGAACAATAAGCCGAATCTTGCACAAGATGCACACCGTAAATGGAAACTGCTTAGATAACAGAAGTGTCCATTTATACCCCAAAAAAACCGGGAGCGGTTGGCTTGAGCCGCTTTTCTCGAGAAACTTCGTAACTGAGTGAGGCGATGTCTTATGCTGTGACGCTCTCGTTGTTCCATACCGCGATAGACGTATGTCTCCAAGTTTCGCACAAAGAAAAAAATAGAAAGAACAGCAGCGAACAAACCACTCAAAACAACTGAAGCACAGACCGAAGCGCTATCAATGTTGTTCCCTCTAGTCTAGCTTGGGCGGGGGGGGGGGGGGTATTTGAGAAGTTCGCCCCCGGTAATCTCTCCAAATCGGTTACGCTGTACGGCAAATTGTGACAAGCACGGCTCTCTCAGCAGTCTATGCAAAGCCTATTACGTATATATATATATATATATATATATATATAAACACATGTTCAATATGTACTGGCATTAGCTGCGTTAGCAAGGCTTGTTACATGTTGGCAGAATTGGCCGAGGTAGCGGCACGACGAAACGGTAGGCAGAAGACGAGGCGAGTGTGGTCGATAGCCTCTCCTCCATCGGATCGTTAATCTCCATCAGATCTTTCTCGTCGGGGTGTCCCCTAGAGACCTAAAATAGATAGGACTATGTGCCGGCCAATGTATCGTTGAATCTAAGCCGCTTGATTCCCATGCCCTATATTGCTTGGAACGGCTTGATGCTGCTGCTGCTGCTGCTGCTGCCGCTGCTACTACGGGCCTACCTGATTTGTTTATACGACGCACGCACGCATAAACATGTATATACATGCTCTCGTATACATGCATCATGGTGTCTCAACAACGAGCGGTGCTGCACAGCACACACACACACACACACAGATGTCGGAGGTCAAAATTGAGACTAGACTAAAATTCATTTGAGCTATCCGAGTTGACAATGATAGCGATAATCTGAGATTGTCGCGTGCTGGCTGCCCTTGTACAACCTCGATCTCCGAGATCTACGACATACAACGTACACCTAGCAAATGCCCGCCCCGTCCGCGAGCCCGCCCGTCCGTAATAGTGCAGCTACAAACGTGCAGATACAAACACCTATGCCTGTCCTACCTTGCGTAAGAAGTGAAGGACGGATTTAGAAGGTGACTGTAGTAGTAGTAGTAGCTGTAAATTTAGTCCATCAGACCGGAGGGAAGTATTTATACTACATTAATTATGAACTCGCCGCTGTCCTTCGCTACCGATTGTTCGAGCGCTTGAGATCGAGCGGAACCAATCATTGTTGGCTAATTACGCGCGGCGCAGCATACTTATAGGCTTGATTTTCCTTGGTGGACGCTCACGGCGAGTGGTACGTGGACTAACATGTATTCCTAGACTACCTGTATCCTTCGGGCAATATCCGCTTGCCCGGACGAGCGGGTCCAGAGATTCGAGACACCCAACGCCTCCTTGGGCTTCTCCCACGTCAACAAGTGGCTTGATCGCAGGAGACGAGTATTCTTCTTCAACCCCAAGCTTTCCTCACTAACCAGTGACAACTAAAATGTTGTACGACGCCGATAGATAACGGCGCAGTAAATGATCTGAATAATAGCTTCCTTAATGATAATTACCAGACATGATGTGCAAATATTCACCACTGACCACCGGAGTTGTGCACAGCCATTTGAAATGTACGGTAAATTATGTGCTTATTTCCTCATAATACAAATAGTTTTCGTTAGGGATATCAGTTCAGTTCAATTTCGGTTCAATCTGAAATTGGTCTGTAACGAACTCACATACAATGTGGTGGTAATAATGCAGCACGCGCGCAAATGACCCCAGCCCGACAAGTGCAAGGACTTTTCTGCTTGAACTCGGAAAACTAAGCTAAGACTCGCGTATATATTGCACTTACCAACACGGAGCCCTCTGCATTTATACATGATTGTGCCTGAGATGTGAAAAAAAAGCGTGTGTTAGCTTTGTTTAAAATATTTTCACAAACTAGGCATGTGTAATATGTTTTTGGCTGTCGAACGGGCGAACCGACGGGATCGAGAATGCTTTTAAGATTCTACGAAACAATGCTGTCGTAAATAATTCATGCATCAGCGCGCTATGAAGTGCTTTATCCTGACGGTGCTGTTTCCATCGAATTGCAGTCAGTGAACACATGTCTGCTACCTGTGTAATGTTATCATCTGCTATCGTCAAAAGTTATTTATCTGCACACGATGTTACTCTTCCTTTAAAAAATATATTTAAGGTGCATGGTGAAAAATTAAATCAAATATATTGGAAACTATCGTGCATAAACCTGTATAATGTTAAGATGCCTGCTTCATTTGGCAGGCCTATCCCAACAATTGCACTGCTACTGTCAAAAGAGGCAAAAACAAAATACTCATGCCATTAAGCTGACAGGCGTTCTGCCACTTCGGCATAAATGTTCGCTTGTCATTAAGACGAAACCCTAATTTAGGCAAATCTCACCGAAAGAAGAATTTTGAACAACGCCGCTCGTTCGTGAGATAGGATATCTGTAGACACTTCTGTATATTGTAAGTGGGCGTGTGTGAACAGGTTGAACAGTTTTTGCAGGCTCAAATATAGTGTACGGATCTAATTAACAGCTGAACGGGATGACGTTGATGGTAATTACATAGCCCAGGCGACTACACCTTTTCTAACATCAAATTCAGGGTGTTAGGTCCTAAACTACAGAGCTAGAGAGGTAGTATTGTTTTGGACAAGCCCTGACCTGTGGGAGCTCATGTCAAGCCTAGTGGTTGAGCCTCGCCAGTCCTGTCATGTAGTAAGCGACCCAAGGTCGCCTGTGATATGTATTGTGGCCGCTAGCTCTACGGCTTCGCCCGTCTTCTGTGTGCTACTAGTCACAGGTTACCTCTATGCGTGGAGGCGCTGCCCTTGGAGATAGTTTTGAGCTCCATATACACTCCAAGCAAATATGGACGAAGCAACCAGACAGACCTGTACGCCTTAAACGTCGTAGGCTCGAAGGTTCAATTTCCCGCCCAACTCCCAGGGGAGCTCATCAGAGGAAGTGCATCGTTAACCGAGATACGAAGCATTATACACACCGTATTCGAGCTTATTCATGTTTTAGGGCTCACAATCAGTTTGAACTACTTCAGTTACCGCCGTCTCTTGCCAGACGGTGTCGCCTTTGGTGTGACTTTTTCCTGTTTTGGTGAATTTCTCCGGTGAGCGGAGTCATCATCGAGTGTTGGCACTTGGTGCCCGGGGTGTTGGGCAGTGCTGTGGACTGACGGCCCCTTCTCGTTCCGTCCCTCGTCAGAGCAGCTAGCCTGCCGAAGTGCGCTTGCGGGCCGCCAAGGTTGCTGCAGGAACTTACTGTCCGCTCGTCGGCTGAAAAGGTTATCGTTGGCACGTCCTCCTCCCGGCACGCTAGTCGAGGAGAACTGCGGCCGGTCACTGTGCAGACCAGCCAAACGCACCTTATCAGCTTTGCTGCTACGGGAAAAAATGCGTTGCTACCTACGTGGCAAAAACCGTTCAGGAACGCTCACGTGTGGGTACCCTTCTACGAAAATCATACATGCATGATTGTTTAAAACAGATTTTTAATAAGAGTCTCAAGAAGATGCCATTTGACGCGTGACAAAATCATACTTTCAAATGTCGCGGAGTGCCAGCGTCGTATCGACTCCTGTGTTTATAGAGATATTATATGCAGTGGTTTGATTCATACGTATTAGCACGTAAGATCAAACAGCCTAAGAAGTCACGGGTCCATTCAACCTGAGACTGTCAATGTGGCTTGTCGTTAACTATTCATCTGTTTGGCAAACAGCTTGTTTAGCCCGCGATGGCGGGCAATTCATTACTACAGTTTGACCTCTTTTTAAATAAATGCAATATTTGCATTCTATTAAAAGTCAATGAGGCCCTGTACACTAAGGGAAGAGGGGGAAGACGAACACCAGCTCTCCGCCCTGCTATCCTCGGCGTGTAAGAAAACAAGCCCATCAGACAGAGATATCCGGAGGCAGTCCCAGTTACTTATATAATTAAAAAATGCTGAGGGGGAAATATATGTAACAGACATAGATGGGCGCTTTCAAGGGCTTATAGTTGGTTAGCTGAGAGACGAAGCACTCGTCGCTCAAGCCTTATAGAAGGAACTGCAATGGGCAGGCGAAGACACTATAAAGACTTCCAAGACGAGGGGATCCGTATTCCTCAACCACAGTGTCAAAAAACATATTTTTTCAATATAATGAACTGAAAGGTAGTCGTGGAAGAGACAGGAAGCTTCTACGGTCTACCTCGAATGGGCGATTTCACCATATCTAGGAGACCGAGATCTGATTGCAGGGGGGGACGTATGAAGTTCCAGATGGCCTCGTGCTCTGGAACCTGCCTTACGACAGATCTCAATATCGGTAATCTCCCAAACGAAGGACACGCACGCGTGCTCGGAAGATCTCGCACATTCATGGCTACAACTAGGACCGAGACAGCCCTAGAGAGCGCCGCCAATGATACAGGACTTACGGAATCTGTGCATATAGAGTATGTCACTGATAAATAAAGTATTCGATCTGATCCTAGCGCGTATACTATCAAGGGCTGGTGGAGGGCCGCGACCATTCATATTCGAGGCCATCACGACATGAACCGAGACATGGGCAGAGGTAAAACCTGGGGTAACCAAGAAGAGCTAGCCGAAGAGTCTGATACCGGACCTTGGGATGTAGAAGTACTGCCAGAACAGCAAGCTATCGTAGTTCACGACGCAGATGTCGACTGGCAATGGTCAGTGCCAGAGTTGATGCTGATGACTAAGAAGGCTAACAGTGGCATCTGTGTAACGTGTGACTCTGGTGACTTGGGCGACGTGGGCCACACCGTTTAGCGCTGCAGGCCCCATAGCTGGGTCCTAGCGGTCTCGATGTACTTACTGAGGCCGATTAAACTTGGCATTGCTCTCGCCTATTTATACGAACCACATGTAGGTGCGTGGGAAAAGGGAGTCGGAGCAGACTGTGACAGCGGAGGGTGCGGAGACGCCTCTCCTGTAGTTTCAAATTAATGCCGAAGCAATACCGAGACTGTGGGGGGTAACGAATTTAGTGGGTTTGAAAGTTCCACAATAGTCACGCTAGCTGCTCGTAACGTACACACATTAAGCATTTCCAAAACCTCAAAAAGTCAGTTACCGCATCGGCAAATCTGACGGTATTCGAAAACGTCTCGTTGGGAATCTCTCGTCTTAATCACTCCTCAGATTCTAACGGAAGCCTGCGTAACATTTGTCCCGCCGTTGTAACTTGTAGACAGAATGCTTTATTATGCGGTATCAAAAAAAAAATTCTACTCGACTAAGTTAAACACTAGCATCGTTAGTAGAATTGTTAACCTTTACATGATTTTTTGTTTGTCCTATATTCTTTGCCGAGCGCCTTTCCCTAATTGTTGATGCTGTATTGATTGACCGAGGTATGCACATTTTGAAGGCAGCACAAAACTGACACGCTTTTATGTATGCGACTTTTCGGTATTACAATCCTGCCGCATGGACTGATATGGCGTAGCTTTACATGAATTAATATAGGGATGTATTGTATATTCCATTTGATGCATACAACAACTTATATAATTTGCGTGAATATACATGCTTCAATTTCGTTTATTGATACAGGCACACTTACCCCTCTTTAAATGCCAGTTGCCGTCAAGTTTTCAAGTTTATCACCGCTACCGGCATGCTTAAGTGTAAACCGCATAAACATTGTACACCTAAATCTATACGGCAACGTGCATACGCTCCATAATTTGAGAGGGATTATTGAAGATTACTTCGGATAGTAGGCAATAGGCTAACCATGGAAACGATCGGAGATCTTAATCGTACTGCCTACTAACACAATTCAACAATACAGATGAAGCTCTGAAGGCTGAAGAGCAAGTGTTTGTGTGTATATGTGTATGCGTGAACATCTGCACGCTTGCAATTCTAGACACGACAAAGTAAAGGGTTGTGGCGCAGCATGCGGGCCTCGCAGACGAGTTTGCTCGCCGTCTCGGCAACTGGTCGTATTCGTGTGCCAACTTTAGTCATAGCAAGTAGGCTGCAATTAAGTTTCCATCGTTAACCGGCTCATTCAAATGCAAACTGGTCACCAACGGACGTAGAAAGCAAAGTGGGCCTCGGGTAGTTCGATGGAGAAGGCCCCTGGATAGAATCTGCCGAGATGCCAGCTTCCCTTATCGCTTTCCTTGTAGCTACGACCAGTTATTATTAGTCGCAGTTAGCCAAAGTTAATAGGGTTCGTCTGCTGACAATGCATTTGGAAACGCGATTAATGTGCAAAGGAATTAACAGAACCCAGCTTATCGTGATGTCGACGGTCGCGGATCACTCATGGTTGTTTGCACGTATATGTATGTAAATATAAATGCAGCTTATGGGCGATGAATTCGGACATATGTACGATACAGTTGTCGTTGTTTCTGTCGCGCCTCTCTTTATTCCCATTACACGTTACACACACGTTCTAAGACAGTTCACCCCACTAAGACATTATTAGTTTTGTTCCAGGATCATTTTAGCTTCACGTTATGATATCAGAAGGAACTGGTATTACTGGGTAGGCAACCGCGTAATGTGCTCACCTGACAACGATACATTTGCGTCTGTCATGGTAGCGGACTTACCATGACAAGTCTCCGTAGCGAACGCGTCTACCACATCTTTAAGCCAGCAGCATTGCCGATCGACAATTGATTTTTTTTGGCACTTCACCTGACAGCTGACTCTTGGTGACATACATGTTCAGGAGTCCAGCAAACTATCCCTAACTAACGAATCATACCAAGAGTTTAACGCTAACGCGGTTGGTACACCTCAACAGTTGAAGTCTGCAGAAGTATGGAGGGTCAGTCTACCTACGATTGTTCCAGACCGTACGAGAGTCTTAAAGTAGTGCCACACAACTCCAAACCTTTAGGGGTGCGCATGAAATTGGGTGTTCGTGGGTAAGAGTTCTAGAGTAGGAGCTGAGGGTTGCTGGTTTAACTCGTGCGTAATGCATCTTTCAAAACCTCCGAAAAAACAAAAATAACTAGAGTTAAATACTAGAGATTGAAAAGCAATCAAGTTGAGTTCTTCTTCCAAGTTACGCTACTTATGTTGCGTAACATTTTTTTTCACCCTGTAATAAGAGAAAAAAAGATAAAACCCATAGAAGCAATTGGATTTGATAGAAACCACAAAACACTTTAGCTGAATTATCCTGAGATACTTTTTCAGTCGGCGGAAAAGCCTTCAGAGGTATAGAAAGGGGCCAATTCTGTGCTACCTCGCCTACGACAGCAGCCACAGAAGAGATGATGAAGGGCGAATTAACGGCGATGACGTACCGGGATGACCCAACATTAGCAACAGCCCGGCCAGGAAGAAAACAGGCCCGATGGCCAGTGTAGCCTTACTGATATATAGCAGAGAAGATAAATAGCCATCATTCAAGGCAAGCGCCAGGAAAAAATAGACTGTCTTTCTTATAGAGAGAAAAATAATTTGACCTTCATCTGAAGGGCAACCGAATCGCGACCAGCACGGTGGTGTGTCGGGGCCGGTGGCGTGATGCATTCGCGTGCATCACGCGAGCGAGGAGACACACCGGAGGTGCATGGGTTCGAGCCACACCGTTGCACATTTGTATTTATGAGATCCGTCTTACAAAGCAATGCAAAATCAGTCTCGTGGACAATAAATGTTGACAGAGGGTCAGCCCGAAACAAAGCAAGGTAGTCTGGTGCTGGGGTGTTCAATTGGACTAGCGTCTAACCGACTTGGTCGGGTGCCAATGTTGTTTTGGGACACTGGTTCTTGGCATAACACTTGCTGGCAGCAAGAGACTGCACTTTTGAATTACAAATACAACTTACTGTAAGGCAATTTTTTTAATTCATAATAGCTTTAATAACCGATTGTTGGTTGCGTGATATTGCGCGTACGTAGAAAGCACACATTTACATATACGTATATTCATCACGGTTCTAAAAGTCGAGTCAACGGAACTGCTCTATCACATTGTTGAAGGTGATATAAGTCACACTGTCCCCCGCAGAGTTTGCACAAGCATATCGAGAAAATTTAATGGAACTTCTCTCGAATACAGATCTTCATGTGAAAACCATGTACAGCAAATCGTAAAATCAGGTGTCTATTCTCATAGTTGCAGCGCTTCCACGAACTACATGTTATTGTTTTGGTTTTATAAAAGAGCGGGTCAATATCTGCCATTTTATTCTTCCATTTAGACATGTACTCGTTGAAAGCTGCCCTTTTCGGTAAAACGTGTATTTTTTGTAACTCCTCAACAAATAGTAGAGTCGACGCCAGTAAATAGACTGATCTGTTGAGACTAGTGCTGGGGACTCTTAGTGCCTTCTAAAAACGGCCTTGATTTGGTCTAGCGCCTTAAAGTTTAACGTCGTTAGATACGGCCATATCAACTGTATACCCTGTAAGAAGCAGTAGGCGGAATCTTCGGTTAAAGAGATGAACGACAACGTCCATTGATAGTTTATAAGGGTCTCGAATACTATGAAAGAACTGTAGTCCTTTCCGAATTCGTTCATCAATGTGTCTCGAGAAGTTCGTACCTCGCGACGAGAACATGACCCCTAGGTAGGAGAAGTACGAGACAAATTCTATAGATTTTGGAGCTAACTGTAGTTCGTCGATTCCAGGCAAAGCCATCCATGTCTAAACTTCATTGCCTTTGTTTTATTTATATTTATTTCCAACTGGTTTCGGTGAACGTAATGTTGCAAGGTCGCAAGAGAATGTTGCAAATGAAATCGGTCGTCTGCATACATAAGGACGTCAACCTGTGAGTGCCGATTTCATATCTCTTCAGGAAAGTCGCTCACCAGCCCCGAAAACTGCAGGGACTAAGGTTATCACTTTGGAGGCATTTTAAGGACACATATCAGTTTATAATGCTGCAATAATAATAATATCGAAAAACGCATAGAAGACGTTACGGGTGATCGACGCAAGGCCATGTTTCTGAGACAGATGATGTCTTTGGCCGTTTGTAGAGGGAACAGGCATCAATCATAGGCTCAATGAACTGACAAGAGAACAAAACAGACCTGGCTCAAACGTTCATACAATTGTTATAACTGAATGATAATAATAATAATAATGGTAATGGTAATGGTAATGATAATGATAATGATAATGATAATGATAATAATAATAATAATAATAATAATAATAATAATAATAATAATAATAATAATAATAATAATAATAATAATAATAATAATAATAATAATAATAATAATAATATAATAATAATAATAATAATAATAACAAGAAGGGAATGCTTCTTCTTAGACCTTATTAGAAAGGACCATATTGGGGACGTGCATAGTGGCAGCAACACACGTCGTAAAGCTCTTTTAGGACATCAATCAACGCTGATGTGATAACTTCGTTCTCATGCATGACGACAGGTCAGTTATATCCCCTAAGCGCGGCCATAGAGTCTGTCACTGAGTCTCGGTATCAGTCAACTAAAGCTTGGGACCGCGAGTGCGGCCTTTGTTGTAGCCTACTTCACGTAATTCATGTGTGCGTAATAATTAATCGGTTGCTTTGTGCTACGACAATTCGCGCTTCATCAGCAACGACATTTCACTAAAGTTGGAATTAGCCTCGCGCTCGGCACCGACAGATGAAGCGAGGGTGTAACCTCTAGCATCTTATTGCTTATCATCCTTCAGCTCTGTGCTAGTGACCTACGCCTTATCCATGACGACGTCTCGTGATCCTACAATTTGCCGCAAATCGCCTATCGAGTCTAATGACAAATGCTGTGTTCAAAAAGGCAAATGCAGCCACACATCTCATGGCACTCCATATATATATAGCAAACTTTTTTAGCAGAGCCTTTAGTGTAAAATTTTGAGCGGTCATACAAGAACGCCGCTACTCCAGAGTTGTTAATACAGGGTACTGTAACGCCGATACATAAAAAGGGGCCCAAAAGGCGCATTGAGAACTATTCCCCTGTATCCTGAGATTCCTTTGCCTGCACCATTTTAAGGGATACTAGTCAGACACATGAGCAACTACTTTTCCGAAAAAAAATTAAACATTCCATTACATACTTGTGTCTCGACGCTATACGTGCATACAACTTTTGAAAATAACCAATAATTAGGCCTTGTTCATCAACCAACATGGCCAACAAGAACTAGTGTTATATACCTTTTGTACGTTGACGAGCTTAAATTTTCACTCAGTGCATACCGCGTTGCAGTTCGCGGTCATAGAGGTCAGCAGCGGATGCAGGCACAATGGAAATATTACGCGGAACCTAGGTGTATTCATCTCGACGGCTCTTGCGTTCCCCGTACATATTAGAGATTAACTAGTTAAATGTATGTCTTTGTTTCTAGATATGTTATACTTGTGTTGCGGCTCGTTAACAATGTATTCTCGTCTGTGTTAATTAGAGTTTTATATAGCTCACCTGCCTGGAACCCATATTGGTGCATACCAATAGGCATACTTGAGAGCGTTCAGAGAATATTTCTAAAGAGGCTTTGTAGAAAATGTAATATTGAGCCGAATGCTAGTCTGCCGCCACGTGGGCTCTCATAATTTCTGAACTTAAGTCTTATTAGCCATTTCTTTGACGTGCGAATGAGTAATCATAGAAGCCAAGTCATCTATGTTCCTAGGATATCGCAAGAATAGATATCATCAACAATATGTACGCCTGGTGTATACCCAGAGAAACACGTCGCAAGACACGGCAGGCTTATCACAATTTATTCGCTAAATCGAAGCACTTTCTATTTGTTATGATCAGTTAGTGCACAAGTTGTACTCAATTGTTCTGTTATAGACCATTTAGTACAATCTAGTGCACTGTAGTTCTGCGCCTACAGTTGCTTTGCAAACTACAAGACATAAGATTCATTGGGTTCTGTCCCAATTCCTACATTTTCTGGGATAAAAGTAATGGTCGCTTGCGGGCAAGGTGTTTCTGACGTCTTCGTGCGTCTGTCATGTAATATAGCATATGCTAGAGGCACAATTATATTAAAACAAATATATATATAAAAAAACGTTTTCGTGTTAGCGCTAGGCCTATCTCGTTCGATTCCTTGACATATTCTGCTGCGCGGCATATATATGAATTGGTAACCTGAAGGAATGATACACGCATGAATATCTTTCTCTCTCTCTCTCTCTCTCTCTCTCTCTCTATATATATATATATATATATATATATATATATAGATAAGTACAATTTAATGCTAATACCGTTCACTTAATTTTTATTTGTTTATTTGGTTTGTAATAAGATGCGTGTTGATAATTATCACTTTAAATATTTCAAACAGATTGCTTACTGTATTTTTCGAGTTCCGCTTCTTTTTGACATATTTATTTAGGCTTTTCTCACATATACACATTTAAACAGATAATCGCTCAGTATTTGCCCAATTTGTAGCAAATATGGACACGTTTCACATGAGGCAGATTTCGCTACGTCATTCCGGAGCGCCAAACATTAATTAAATATGAAATAAAAAATACGTTTGCGTATGTTCCATATGGCGGTAAAGATAAAACGAAGCACATTGGACGCACGGCAGGAATGTATTCTCGAAACAATGGCAAAACTTGTTGCATATTAATTTATGTGCATATGTTTAGAAATGCTAGCCATTATAACACACGTCTCATTAATCTGCAGCTTTCTAGCAGCTAGCCAACTTTATTAACATGTTCGCTGACCCGATACTGCTCCTTCATCAATTTAAAAAAATACTTGTGCTAGAATACGCTCTGCCTTGGGTGCTAGAGTTAGATGCAAAACTGCAGTTCTACAATAAACTTTAACCAATCACAAACGAAACGGAATTGATCAAACGTGTTTATTAATAGTCCTCGACGGCTGAGGCGTCATCAAACTCTGTGGCTTAGATATAATAGATTTCATTTAATTTTGATAACCCTTTAATTATAAGCTTTTCTAGCCGTTGTAGTGTTGTCAATGAGAGCAGATTGAAATTTCAATATTCATTCATTTTATTAATTTAGTGCACCAAGCGCTAAGCTACTAAGTACAGCCAATCATATCCCTAACGACGCGAAGCCTAACGTGTAATCTAATTCCATGATTAAATCCACAGCTTCTCAGATGCTTGCTATGACCCGACGAATCAGGTAAGCAGGTTTTTGTGTGTCTTGATTGAATTTTAGCCAAAAATCAGACGCGTGTTTAGATATTAACGTCAACTACGTTCAGGTAAGCATTTTTTTTGTGCGTTACGTCACCGCGGGCACGCTTGCTAAAACTTGAGACACGTATGGTCACGCTTCTCTGCTTGCTTATTGCACTTGTGACAGCTATCGGTACGCAAAAGAGAGACCTCACTCACTCACAAGCAAAAGTATTAGATATAACCACGCTATGATGCTGCCTTTGTGCACGTGTACTTTCGCGCCGGTGTCCTCATGTAGGTTATTGGTTGTTTTTTTATTTTCTTACAGACGTAAGTAATCTGTTGAAGTTCGAACATCTATTCAGGCATATCTCTAACACATCATGCTTCGATATCTATAAAACGCCAGATATCGTCACAGATACAGGCACATTCGATATCCATACGCTATATATACAAGCATACCAACAACCTATCAACAATAACGTCCTCATATATATATATATATATATACATATATTTAGGTATATGTGTGAATGTATACATTCGAACTTTGTTGCTTCGTTCCTCGTTCGGTAGGCCTATAACTTGTGAAGCATTGTTTGGTTATTCCGCTTTCTTGCTTTCAATGACGAGACAACTTCACGTTGTTCGATGAGTATTGCCATTGCTATGATGATGAGTATTGCCGTTGCCATTTCTATTACGGGCTTATTATTGCCGCTGCTATTGCTATTACAGACAATTCTGCATAGATAATAACTAATAGATAATACTAATAGATAATACTAATAGATAATAATACTAATAGATAATAATACTAATAATAATACTACTACTAATAATACTACTACTAATACTACTACTAATAATACTACTACTAATAATACTAATAGATAATAACTAATTCGTATTTTGTTTCGTACATATACGTGCAGTAATGAGCGACTGAGCAAGCGACCAATCGACAAATCTCGATCAAACCAGGATCGGATTGATCAGCGGATTCGATTGGTCTTCGTTTGTGCCTAAAGAGAGAGAGAGAGAGAAAGAGAGAGAGCAAGAGAGAGAGAGAGAGAGAGAGAAAATATCTCTTACGATTCTAGCGACCGACCTAAACGTTGACCGCTGAGACTGTTGAGCTGGTTCGTTCTGTGCAATTCAATCGACAATAAGTAAGTGGAACTTACTCAATAGTATATGTTGTTGTAGCAAACATAGGGCCCGCTCGTGGCAAAACTGCCCTATGTCTTGCTTTATAAGCGCCCCATTCTACGTTCGACCAACATTTCGCGTCCCGTAATTGTAACTGCTTTAGCCTCGTTGCATACTTCACTGATGCGTGATGTCAGAATGACGGTAATGATGACAGTGATGACGATGACAGTGATGACGATGATAATGCTGATATACGACGACGCCACCGCACAGCATCGTGCGACGATCATCGTGCCTGCCCAAAGGTTTACGCCTCATCTTTGGCAGTAGCTCCTGGAAGCAGTGAATCGGCGCTTCCAATTCGGTCGGGTGACGCCGCGACCTCGTCACCAGCCTTCTGCGATTCTTCGTCGGGTTCGTCGTCGGCTTCATCAGACTTCTGCTCACCATCGACCTCATCCTCACCCGCTGATTTCCCGTCAGCTTCGCCGTCGTTCTCATCCTGCAACGTGCGGGGGCGTGACGTTGGACCAAACATTACCAATAGTCGCAACAGTTTATCTTACTTTCTAGCTTACTTCTATATATATATATATATATATATATATATATATATATATATATATATATGTATATATATATATATCAATTACTTGCACAATAAATGTTTACACTCGAGACGAATGCAAAATATTACTACGTTAGTGCTCACGAAATCGGGAATGATTTTGTCGAATTTACCAAGTGCTCGGAAGAGTTTACCGCTAATGGGATTTCCGACCTTAAGTCTTACTTAATTACGTCTGTGCTTGCACCCTTCGAAGCGCTGCTTCACCGTTGTATTGGACTGCCAGTTCCTAAAAAACCATATATAGGCAACTCAAAGTGTTCCTTTTAATTGCCCTTATTTGCCATGTACAAGACATTCTATGCAACATTCAAAATACAACAATAAGCTTTACCTATATATATATATACATACATACCGCCAATTTTATCTTTCATCCGTTCAAAGTTGCAATGATTCGTATATCTTTTATTTACAAATATTACTGGTGCATCTCACGTATGACCTATTAGGCGTGAATGGTCACTTCTATTGTTTGACGTTTATTACACGGCAGATTATCTTTTCCAATTAACTGAGTTTATCCACTCACAACATATTTTTCGGTGCGAAAGCCTTATCATAAAGCGCACAGTGCTCCATGCATCTAAGCAACCGTTTACAGCAGGCCTTATCTACGTATGCGACTACGCAATCACTGAGGGCGCTATAGGTGCAAATGCACATTTTTGGCATAGTAATTAATGACTCTCCTAGCCAAGAAAAATGTCCAGATAAATTTGTTTTGTCCAGTAGCATTTTTTATTATCTACTACAATCCAACTACGCGTAGTCTATCTGTTTGCAAACGACCTGAAATAATTTTTATCACTAAAATATTCATACATAACCCAGAGCTTCAGACAATCAAATCCGGTTTTGTAATAAAACAAAATTGAATAATAGTGGTGCAGTCCTAACAAAACACAAAATCAAAGATGTTCATAATCTATATCCGTAGTGAACCCAACGAGAGTTTGTGAAATATCGATTAAATATGTACAAGATATGCATATGCAAGATATATATGCAGGCTTTGCCAAAATAAATCGAAAAGCTGTAATGCAAAGCTCTAAGATGCGACACACGATTTAGCTTAATTAAAGCTTCTATTGAATAAGTGCCTTGCACCTAATTTTGGCCTTGAAAATGCACACTACAAGTACTCACCCAGTGGCCATCTCTTTGCTATGAACAAACCTATTAGAGACCTGGGTGTAAGGACATCTGTGAATCTGAAGCACACAGCGCGTGTAATAGACACTTTTTTTAACACAACACTACGAGCGAATTAAATTACTTGCTTACTCATACTTAGGATTATATACACAGATATACCGGACACTATTTAAGTTCTATCAACAGCCCAAGTTAAGGTATGTAAGCTAGATTGGAACTTAGTTTTAACGAAATACAACTAGACATTATTTGTAGCAAATACAAGCATATATATGTCACACGGATTTCTTCCGTGGATTTTTACGTGGTTGAAGGACATATATCTTGATATTAAGAAGTCATTCTGAACTTATATGTTGAAAATAATTAAAGTTATTATTACATCTTTTGGGCGTCGTGGAAAGGATATTTATTGTTCATGAGTTTGTAGCGCGGATTTTAAACCAGACGAATTTACCAAGCTGACCCGCAGTCTGATACAGAAGCCTGATATATGCAGACTAAACATATATATATATATATATATATTATCTTTATATATATATATATATATATATATATATATATATTATATATATATTTATATATATGTGCTCTGCGATTGGGCATGCCGAAACTGGAAGACGGTGCTGAGATGTTTGTTTATAAGCCAGCCATGCACTTATGCTATACTATGACTACTGGGCGCGTAACGTTTACTACGTGCGTGAAGCATTCCTGCCTTGCACTTACATCTAGCTAGAATGCGCACACAGTGGGTGGAGTAGTTGGTACGGAGACATGAGGCGGCGGACGAGGCCCGAATGAAATGATGCACTTGTGTTGATGATCTGATGATATGATGCGATGACGAGACGGTATGATGACAGTGATGCCAGGCAACATAGCGAAGTAAGGGTAAAGAGAACGAGAGCGAATGCCACAGAGGGCAGGACTACAGCACATTTGCTACTTCACGGACAACTCTAGCCTAAAAACTGCCCTTCACTTTGCCCTCTAGGCGTTTTTGTCGCACCGCCATGACCTCGTCATGACCTCCAGATGCTTCATTGCCCTCCGACTCATCAACTTCCAGTTGTACCCCAACTTCCTGCCCCGTAAGTTCTGTGTGTGTCCGAGCACCACCCCGTTGAAGTTCCCCGTTCGTCATGCAACAGAGCAAACGAACGCCGATGAGAAGGAGACAGACGCACAAGGTGAAGAAGATACAGTACTTTCTTCCGGCTAGCACTCTATAGGGTTACTTCCCTTCATCTCCGTCTTCATCCTGAAATAGGAGCACACGTTGGCATGGTAGTGTGTAAAACAGAGGTGAGGTGAGGTCATTTACAGCGGCGGCAGCGGTGATCAGCGGATCAGATCACCCAAAGGCTCAACCGCTCGGAACGACCGTTTACGTTGGTATTAGTTCGATTACTCCGTCTCCTCTAGACTGATTCGCTACCAGTGGCCGTCATGGAAAGGCGGCCTGCTAATTAGCTTCGTAACCAGCTTGATGACGAGACACATGGTTAGAACGCAAAATGGAAACTATTAAATTGATTCACTAATTCTTTTACTACTAGCTAGCTTACTACCACTGCCACTGCTGCTGCTACTCTTTATTAATGCAAACTAGAAATGTTACAACGCATCACAATACTAGACAAGCAGCAAACAATGTTACGAGTTTATTTAAGCGGTTGAAGCTTTTGCAGATGCTGAGGACAAGGCAGGACGAACCGAGACTAACTACCGGTGGCTTTCTAAAGCGAACAAGGTTTAAGCCAAGCTTGAGCGAGAAGAAATCACATGCGTTTTTCTATTCGAGGGGGCGGCCAATCCGATGTGTTATTTATATGCCGCGTTTGTAAGAATTTATTCGTATGCGATTCGTATGATTGTTACTGCATATCATAATGACCCATGAGTCATCTGACCAAAGACGCTCATTTGAGCGACCTTAGCTACAAAACTGAATCTCATCTGCTTCGTGTATGCTCTAACATGTATATTTATATATGTATGTATAACAGGTTAATGTCCCTTTTGTGGGAAACAACCATCATCGGCACGTGCTTTCGCGCCCTAGCAAATTTCACGTTTTCCAATTTATGAAGGTCATGAAGGTTGCAAACGTCGCGTACTCATGACGTTTGCAATATATAAATATATATATATATATATATGAGAGTATGTCCCGTCTGGACATGATGAACAAGTGTTGAGCATTCCAATTTCTAATCTCGCGTAGAATTAGAGTTGCACCAGGCAAAACAGTGATGCGTACGCCCTTAGCAGCAATTGGACCAACTGGTTGCTTAACATTCTCGCAAGCAGCAGTATAAGAGAAGAGTTTGCCAAATTTTGGTCTCGTGTTCCAGTCTAGGTATGTACTGTGGAGGCTATAATTGGCTACATGTTAGCCACGTATAGAGTGCATACACACTTAGTACTCGCACTGGCAACTTTTCTCCGTCGTGTTGCAACGAAGCTTTTCCACTTTTGTTTAAGTGAAACCTGGATTATATCAAACTTCCTTCTTTTGCTCATCTTTTTCGGCTTCTCTATCTCTTGTCTTGCGAGATTTGCATCACGTTTGACCGACAGGAAGCAACTGTGCCAAGTTGAAATTGGAACACACAAGATTTGTGCGCATAATTTATTTCAAACATACGGCGCGTGTGGCAGCTTTTTTGTGCTGCTCTCTCCCGCGGCGTTTAACAAGGACAGACGACACTTAGAATGTATTGTACACTCTTCGCTTCTTCTTAGTCAGAAATGTATGCTTAAATGGTCACGGAAATGTCTGTGGTGCAACACTGGCTCTACTGGCCCACCAATGGATAACCGACCAATTTCAGCAAAAACCTTTCCCAGCCGACTGCGTATAATTCGTCCTAAATGAGCGTAACTAGGTTTTACTATATTGGCTACGGCCGAATCGAGGTGTGCCGACAAATTAGCATTTATTGCATGGCTATTTCACGTATGTCGCATTTCTGTATCGCCTACTGTAGTAGCAGTGCGACATCACGCGCGTTTTTAAAGTTCGGTTTGATTGAGTCCCATTCTCGCCCGCCATTCAGCTTTTCGTAATGGTCAAGTTGAAAGCTCTTTTTGTGGGTCTGCTAACAATGGTGTTGTTATCTCTAATTGCCTTGATATTGACGGTTTTATTCTCTGAATGTTTACTCGGACAGCAAAGCGGGTGGGGTCACCATAGCTGCATTCACGCCTAGGAAAGGTTACAAGTCCGTATCCTTATTAAGTTTTGCTTAATTATGTAATACGAACTTATAATTACGTATCTGATAGAGTAAACCGTCAGAGTAGTATTAAGGCGGTACAACCAAACATATTCACGCGCTATTTGAAGATATTTGTACAGCTTTAGAAGCAACGAATCGGCAATCTCTCTTTCATCTTTCCTCGTTGTCTGAAAAAACTCCAGCTATCCAGATATATACGGATACAATGGTAGACCGAACACATAATAGGTAGTCTCTGACTTTTTCACTGGTTTGATCCTAACAAGGGTTGGTTATAGGGATTGAACAAATACAGGATGTGCCTACCGCTCTCACCTATTTACCGAGGCCAAAAATATGACTTTATCTACGAGCGCCACTCTAGACGACCAATAAGATGCAATCATTTAGACGCCGGGTGGCTAGCATTCGTACATATATACGGCCACTCGATTCGGTGTAGGAACGGTCTATTTCTGCTATTTAATTCGAGCTGTGGCTGTGTGTACAATGTGTGTCTATGCGTCTGAACAACTGAGCTGAGTAATATACATTCTTCGAAGTCCTCGAGGTCCTACATATTCACTCGTATGTGTCTATAAACAAACAACTCCTCAAGTGCTGTCATCGTCGTCGTCGTCGTCTATTCGTCGACACCGAGAAAACATTCTCTGTGATGACGTCTATCTGACTTCTGCCCGAGCACGCAGGGCAACGGGCTGCAATACGATCGTATTTCTTCCTCAGTTTTCTCCGGCGACGACGCCGCCATTGCCATAGGCTGGCTCCTGACGTTCTGGTACGTCAACGAAACTTGAATTCTCTCGAAGCCCAAAGTAAATATATATATATACGTAGCGTATAGATTTGCTGCCTCTGGAATTTGCTACGCACTTTAATATTATTGTCGAATAGTAGTTCTTCAGGCAGTGATCGTTCGTACGTTCGTCGGTTGGTTCGCCAACTTCGTTCTTCGTGCCTTCCTGCCTCGCGAGAGCAGCAGCAAAGGCATGCGGATTCAAATTCGATTACAGTTTGGAGTCGGCACGATTGGGGGGGAATAAAGGGCGCTTGAAGTATTCTCTTCATAACACGCAACTTCGTATACTGACTGACTCGTGCTTCACACATAATAATAATAAGAAGAAGATAAGGAAGAGGAAGAAGAACAAGGACAAGGAGAAAAGGAAAGACACGCATACGCATAGGATGAAAATGGAGAAGAAATTCTGCTGCTGCTGCTGCTTTAGTTGCTTATTGCAACGAATAGCATCTGTTAGGGTCTGAGCCGGCTGAACTAGGGCGGCCCCATGTCATTCTAAAGTTGCCGTACCAACATTCTTGCCGAGGCCTGGTGTAGTCGTCGTCGGTGGCCGCGGCGACGTCGAAAACAATGCCGACAACAACAACTATTTTTGCCACTGCCCCCATATATAAGTGCTACATAAAACTCCCCCCTATAACTGCTACTTCCAGTACTGCACGCTTCTTGTCCATCTACCGACCGACCGGTAGTAAGATATTGCGCTGCAATTGCAGATGTTGCGCTGTTTTCGATATACGTGCGACTTTATTGTCTCATCGCTGCTCGGCTCGTATCGAGCAAGGTTTAGGGTTGGTTTCGCCCGGTCTAACCGTTTCTTACCGTAGTGCTCGAAATGGCACAGAAACGGAAACTGCTGCTGCTGCCGAATTTGCTGTGGGTGCTGATGGTGACGATGATAATGGTGCCACGTGGTAGACACGACCCCCTCTCCCCGTCCGTGGTCCAGACAGTTGTCGTTATTCGCTATACGAAGGGAACTGAGGTCGTCCCAACACTAACCGTGTTACGTAAGTCGTATTGACTGACGTACCCCGTATATTGGTGCCCCCCCACCCCAAATATATATATAACCCCCCAAACAAATTAAATAAATATATATATATATATATATATATATATATATAGAAGAGAGAGAGAGAGAGAGCGTATAAGATGCACAGGAGACCACCTCGAGTAATCACGAAATCAACGGCAAACAACCGTTACACATGCGCACTGAGTTCTTGTTTGCATTCACGCATGTGTGAGGCTATGCACGTGTATGAGCGTTGAAGAGTACGCGTGGGGCAAAGCAGGACAATCAGAAGAGGAAGAGGAGGTGGAGAACGGGAGATCACAGTACGTTCAGGCGCGGGCGGGGCAGCAATCGGCACGGGTGTGGCCGCTGAGGGCTGAGTAGATGGATTGATGGGAGCGACTGAGCGGAGGCGCGCTCCTTCGGCTAGGCTAACGAGTCTCGAAAGCAGACACCCCACTGCCTTCGTTTGGTCGTTGACCGGTTCGTTTGCAGCCTCAAACGAAAGACGCGTTCACCGACTCGTTGCATGGAACGGGCTGCAGTGTATCGCCGCGCAACACTATCATCGCTAGCCACGAATGGTATCGAAATCGACGTCCGATGCTGTTGGTAGCTGCTAACACTGTTGCTGCTGTTTTATTTTGTCGCGTTGTTGTTATTGTTGTTGTTTTGTAGTTGCTATTGTCGTTGTTGTTTTGTAGTTGCTATTGTTGTTGTTGTTGCCGTTGTCGCTGTTGGTTTTGTTGTTACTATTGTTTTTTGCTGTTATTTTAAAAGTAGGTACTATTGGTGTTATTGGTTCTTTTGTTGCTGTCCTCATCGTTGTTGTTTAGTTGTATTAAATATAATTAAATAAAACAAGAAAATAATTATTTGCGTTGCTGTTGCTATAGTTGTACAAATCGTGTGCATTTTCATTGTCGTAGTTGTTGTTTGCCTGGCCTGGCTATAAGCTTCATTGTTCTTTCACTCGGCAAGCCATAAGCATCACGTTTTCTAAGCTGCTGTGATATCAAAACCAGTGGTAACGCTGGAATCCATTTGCAAAATAATATTTTTGGACATTTCGAGAGTTGCACCCTCATCCTTTACCGGACAACGTCTTGCCATACGTTTCCTGACGTGCGCTTGGGCCGCATATATATATATATATATATATATATATATATATAGAAAGAACAGGACAACAAGTATCTGAAATTATTTAAGTTTAAAATGAGTCTAAAAAATAAAGGGTAACTAATTTTACTTATTTAAAATATTGGTGGCAAAGGCCATATTGTTCTGTTTGGTGAGTGCGGCGGATACGGCAAAATGTTCCAACTGAAGCTTGCTATCATGCAGAGACTGAATAAACTCTCGTGCAGCCTCGCGTTGTCTTGATGGAAGATAACGGCCTTTCTATTCACGGGACTGTGTATCTTCTTTTAGACGGCGGCAAAAACTCGGTTAAGCTCAACACAGTGGACACCTGTGTCTATTTTTTTGGCCATTAGAAAAAAAGCTTTGGGCCTGGCCGATGAAATGACATGCTTATCCTACCAAATACAAAGCAAAAGCTTGCGCAAACTAGTTAGTCTCTTTGGCGCCCTATGAAAAGGTCGACCTAAGCCGCACCACGCATTAGGATCTTTCACGTTTCACATTGCCGTAAAAGACCCAATGTTCTTCACAAGTAACAGTTCGTTTTAAATAACACTAATACTCGTCGGCAAGCCAACAAGAGCATTTTGCTAGACGTTACATTTTGTTGCGTGCGCTCAAATTGTGAGGTACGCGTTGGTTTAACCTTAACACGAAACCAAGGGCGCGAATTTGAGCTACGATGGCTGTGTCACATACTCCGAAGTTCCACAGTTTTGCGCAAGCGGTCCTCCTCGAGAGCGATAGGCTTTCCAGAACGGAGATCACACAGAATTCGTAGGTGCCGGAACGGAACTTTGTGAACAAATTATGGCACAAAATCTTTAAAGTGCTGTCCTCGGCAAATACTATCCGAATATTTCAGAGAGCTATTGCTGCAGTGAAGCCTTTTTAAACTTATATATATATATATATATATATATATATATATATATATATATATGTATATCATGTTTGACGCAATGCAGTGCAAACATTTATTTTTCCCTAAATAAAATATGAAAAGGAACAGATGATAATGAATGAGGTAAACAATCGAACGCCCCATAAAAAGTCCCTTGGCTTGCAGCAATTCGTCATAGCGTTAACATGATAGAAATGCATCTAGAATTTCATAGTTCCAAGCGCTTCTCGACGATAGCTTGCTTCAAACAATCGAGCTGCTAGCAAATTCTTTACTCTTAATTGTTTTCTTATTCAGCAAAACCTCGTGGTGCACCACGTCTCTCCGATCCCGCGGAACGCAACATGGCTGTCTCAGCGCGAACGCCTGCCTTTGCAGCGCTTTTAAGACCAATTTCTTCCTTAAACTTATGCGAGTCACGTTGTTGTAGACGATCACTTTCACACTGCTGGAGATCAGGTTTCTTACAAAGAATACTCTTTGCCTATTTCAACAAGAGAAGGCGCAGGTGTTAAGGCGATTCATCATTTAGCTTCCGGTAAGCCTATACATTTGGACGCTTCACGTAGCCCCAACTGCTAATGGCTTATAACAATATACGAAAGAAATGATTTTTTCCGTACTCAGGGTGGAGGGCCAGCGCGTCCGTGGTCAACCTGTCAATCAAAATGTTCGCTGTGAAAGCGATAAAACTACCGGAAGACAGCCGATACATTTGATGTTTTGTGGTCGTAATAAGGCATGCGCCATTGGCTTCTTGTAAATGCCATTTCTTTTTTATGCCCAAAACCGCACTACCGAGTATATTCAGCAGAAATTGATTCTCTATAGCCCACAGTACAACGATACAAAGGTGGGGGCCACTAACTTACTAAACTAGTTTGGCTATATATTACTACCACCATTATTTACTTATTCTGCTGGGTCACTTGTTTTTGCAGATAGTTTGCTCGTACCGCTAAGGACACGTTGTCTTCACTGTGTGAAACCCAAAACAATTCTCAATAAATACAAATTGCAGGCTTTGGCTGGAAAAGCACAAGCATAGACAAGATGCGTTTTAATATGCGAGCTATCCGAGTTAAGGTCAATCGAGCAAGTAGTGTTAAGTTCTGTTGAATACGCTCGAAAGAATCAGCCGCACGTTAGTACAAATATTTATTCACAAGAACACTCGCATTCTCTGATTATTAAAATACTGCGTCTGAGTATCAAAAAGGCTGCGGTCTGCGTAGAATTCAACAGGTTAACTGCCTGGTTTACTGGGGCTCTGTAGTCAAAAAGACGGTTTATTATTCTGGACAGCTGTGCAAACATGCGTTGTGATTTCCTACAATTGTACGATTCTAAAATGGCATACGCATAGATATAATCGTTTTAAAGACAGACTTTGTTTCGTTGCGATTTTCGCAAGAAGATGCGGAGCTAGGCGTATAACAGGGAGTACCAGAATGTTTGCCCCATCATGTGCTCTTCATGCGCTCTCTCAGGCCCCTGCTCCGGGTACAGCGCACAATTTTCCCCAATGAATACGCAGATGAACGTTACGAATTCATCCGACGGCTCGCATAAAACTGAATAGATGAAAAACGTGCTATGCATAGCTATAAAATGGACCGCCGTGGATAGGGCTAAGTAATAAAGTTGAGCGTTACATGAGTAGGTAGTAAATTCCTGTGGCTTATAGAGAGGAGATAAACACGCAAGCTACGCAAGCAGATACTCCAAGGGGCCGAAGTAGCGTGAGACAAAAGTTCACATCTGGAGAGGGTATGGAGACAATTTGGCTTTTATCGGCTAAATACGCACGCGGCAGAGACAGCACAAGTGCGTCACAGCGTCGTAAACTAACGAAATTTGGGCTACACAAATACATACGTGAAATGGAAAAATGCTCATTATTCAGGCCTTGTGTTTTGTTTGCCCAGCTTTGAAATTCGTAAGGCAATCGCTCGAAAAACCTCAAGGAGTATTCACAGTACTACTACACAGCGCTTCCTTCGGTTACACCGGCCAGCGTCTTTTCCGCTCGATTCTGATGGAAACCTTGTAGCCGAGCCATTACGACGGGCCGAAGTGCTAGGCTCATATTTCTTCTCTGTCTGCTTGACAGCTTCCGTTTCGTCGGGAGACTCTCCCAAGCCAAGACCAGCTATAGAAGAAAGCTCCCCATTTGTGTGCCCTCCTCTCACTATCAAGGTAAAGTTACGCACCCTGTGGCGCAAAACATCACTGAAACTTGACTATTGCAGCTCGAATCTATGGGATCGTCAAGTTCTTGTCAAGGCTCACGGTGATTTATCAGCCTCTGTATTCCGGAGTTCCACAAGAGTCTGTTCTCCTGCATGTCTCGGTAATTTTTTTAACGTGAATATTTTTTGCTGCAAATATTAAGCTGTACACTTTACGCGGGTGATCTCAATATATATATATATATATATATATATATATATATATATATATATACGATATTGGGAAAGATAAAACGTGTCATCAGCTTAAAACGCGTATTGACACTTTGGCTCGGTTTGCAATGAACATTGGAGTATGGAGCTAGCTATAACTGTGTGCTAAAAGTAGGCCGAAACCACTTTTAGTACAGGCTTATCAAACAGATTATACCCAAAGCCAGATTGTAAAAATTCCGCGTGTTTTTGGAATCAAACGATTCCTGCGTTTCGTTTGCATATTCTGAAATTACATTGTTTCATTTGAAACCTCAATGGTTTTACATAAAAAACCTTTATGAAATTATTCAGTGTGACCATTGAGTGCACGTGAGACAATTCACTATGAACTTTAATACCAAACTGTTAAAAACAACCAGTTTACCAAGTCTATCGTTTTATAAGTTAGCTCAGCATTGTCTTTTACTTATTTTAGAAAGTCTGTAATAGATTGATTAAGTCTGCAAGCAAATACTCAATCTTACCCGAGTATAGCGAATGTATAGCTTTGCTATACTATACTGGCGCGTATTTCATGTACGTATATTACAACCAAACTGAGTAACAATGTATTTCCAACATAAAATTACCGCCTTTTACTACCACTGAGCGAGTAGCGGGATTTGGTATGCGATATGGTACTTATCACACTTTTTCTCATCCCATAGATATGCATCTATCGTGAAGCTTGTGGAAACCAGCAATCTGATACAGAGCGTAGCGAAAGCCGCGTTCTCCAAACGCCGTTACCAGGTGCCTATATTTAGTGCCTGCTCTTGTCGAAGCATCTTTTGTGATCGCCCTAGTTTTTTTTAATGAGAAGCCAATTTCTTTCTGCGGGCAAGATTTATCGCTTTTTAACTTTGTGTGCAATGGATTCCAAAGTGTATTTTTTGCACGTTTCAACTATGTTGTCCCCACATATGCTGTAAATAATACATGCCCCTCGCATTGTGTGTTACAAAACCCCTTTCATAATTTTAATAAATAGAGAATTAACTGAATTAAATGCTGGGCGGTGCTGACATATTAAGTCTTGCACAGCCCTTGCTGCCCGTATGTTGAATCTAAGGCCCTCTATTAACACCCATACTAGACACACATGACTTTAAAGTCTACTTATGTTTTAAACTCATATTGTTCTGTAGAAGGTGGTCGAAAAGTCTCAACGATATTTTCGCACCACGCTTCAGTAGAAAGCTTTTCTTAAGACGGCTGAGTGGCAAAGACAAAACTCAAAAAAGCGGAGAGCACCGATGACTCGGTGATACGGTTCTAAGAACAAGCCGGTTCTAAGATCGAGCCGGTTCTAAGATCGAGCCGGTTTTAAGATCGAGCCGGTTTTGAGAACGAGCTGGTTCTAAGGACAATATGGTTCTAAGAACGAGCTGGTTTTGAAGACAATACGGTTCTAGGAACGAGCCGGTTGTACGAATGTGCCGGTTTTTAGAACGAGCCGGTTCTAAAAACGAGCCGGTTTTAAGGACAAGCTAGTTTTACGAACGAGGCGGTTCTAAGAACAAGCCGGTTATAAGAACGAGCCGGTTCTAAGAACGAGCCGGTTCTAAGAACGAGCCGGTTTTAAGAAGGAGCTCTGTTCTAAGAACGAGCTCTGTTCTAAGGACAATACGGTTCTAGGAACGAGCCAGTTGTAAAAATGTGCCGGTTCTTAGAACGAGCCGGTTCTAAAAATGAGCCGGTTGTAAAAACGTGCCGGTGTTATGAACCAGCTAGTTCTACGAACGAGCCAGTTCTAAGAACGAGCCAGTTTTAAGAACGAGCCAGTTCTAAGAACGAGCCAGTTTTAAGAACGAGCCAGTTTTAAGAACGAGCCGGTTCTAAGAACGAGCCGGTTTTAAGAACGAGCCGGTTCTAAGAACGAGCCGGTTCTAAGAACGAGCCGGTTCTAAGAACGAGCCGGTTTTAAGAAGGAGCTCTGTTCTAAGAACGAGCTCTGTTCTAAGGACAATACGGTTCTAGGAACGAGCCAGTTGTAAAAATGTGCCGGTTCTTAGAACGAGCCGGTTCTAAAAATGAGCCGGTTGTAAAAACGTGCCGGTGTTATGAACCAGCTAGTTCTACGAACGAGCCAGTTCTAAGAACGAGCCAGTTTTAAGAACGAGCCAGTTCTAAGAACGAGCTGGTTTTAAGAACGAGCCAGTTTTAAGAACGAGCCAGTTCTAAAAATGAGCCGGTTGTAAAAACGTGCCGGTGTTATGAACCAGCTAGTTCTACGAACGAGCCAGTTCTAAGAACGAGCCAGTTTTAAGAACGAGCCAGTTCTAAGAACGAGCCAGTTTTAAGAACGAGCCAGTTTTAAGAACGAGCCGGTTCTAAGAACGAGCCAGTTTTAAGAACGAGCCAGTTCTAAGAACGAGCCGGTTCTAAGAACGAGCCGGTTCTAAGAACGAGCCAGTTTTAAGAACGAGCCAGTTTTAAGAACGAGCCGGTTCTAAGAACGAGCCAGTTCTAAGAACGAGCCAGTTCTAAGAACGAGCCGGTTTTAAGAGCGAGCCAGTTCTAAGAACGAGCCAGTTCTAAGAACGAGCCAGTCTAAGAACGAGCCAGTTCTAAGAACGAGCCAGTTTTAAGAACGAGCCAGTTCTAAGAACGAGCCGGTTCTAAGAACGAGCCGGTTCTAAGAACGAGCCGGTTCTAAGAGCGAGCTGGTTCTAAGAACGAACCGGCTTTAAGAACGAGCTGGTTCTAAAAACAAGCCGGTTGTGAGAACGAGCCGGTTCTAAGAACGAGCCGGTTTTAAGAACGAGCCAGTTCTAAGAACGAGCCAGTTCTAAGAACGAGCCAGTTATAAGAACGAGCCGGTTATAAGAACGAGCCGGTTATAAGAACGAGCCGGTTATAAGAACGAGCCGGTTATAAGAACGAGCCGGTTTTAAGAACGAGCTGGTTTTAGGAACAGCCGGCTCTAAGAACTTACCGGTTTTAAGAACGAGCCAGTTTTAAGAACGAGCCGATTATAAGAACGAGCCGGTTCTAAGAACGAGCTGGTTTTAAGAACGAGCCGGTTATAAGAACGAGCCAGTTCTAAGAACGAGCCGGTTTTAAGAACGAGCCGGTTTTAAGAACGAGCCGGTTCTAAGAACGAGCCGGTTCTAAGAACGAGCCGGTTCTAAGAACGGGCCGGTTGTTAGAACGGGCCGGTTCTAAGAACGAGCCGGTTCTAAGAACGAGCCGGTTTTAAGAACGGGCCGGTTGTTAGAACGGGCCGGTTCTAAGAACGAGCCGGTTCTAAGAACGAGCCGGTTCTAAGAACGAGCCGGTTCTAAGAACGAGCCGGTTCTAAGAGCGAGCCGGTTCTAAGAACGAGCCAGTTCTATGAACGAGCCAGTTCTTAGAACGAGCCAGTTTTAGGAACGAGCCAGTTCTAAGAACGAGCCAGTTTTAAGAACGAGTCGGTTCTAAGAACGAGCCGGTTCTAAGAACGAGCCAGTTCTAAGAACGAGCCAGTTTTAAGAACGAGCCGGTTCTAAGAACGAGCCAGTTCTAAGAACGAGCCAGTTTTAAGAACGAGCCAGTTCTAAAAATGAGCCGGTTGTAAAAACGTGCCGGTGTTATGAACCAGCTAGTTCTACGAACGAGCCAGTTCTAAGAACGAGCCAGTTCTAAGAACGAGCCAGTTTTAAGAACGAGCCAGTTCTAAGAACGAGCCAGTTTTAAGAACGAGCCAGTTCTAAGAACGAGCCAGTTTTAAGAACGAGCCAGTTCTAAGAACGAGCCAGTTTTAAGAACGAGCCAGTTTTAAGAACGAGCCGGTTCTAAGAACGAGCCAGTTTTAAGAACGAGCCAGTTTCTAAGAACGAGCCGGTTCTAAGAACGAGCCGGTTCTAAGAACGAGCCAGTTTTAAGAACGAGCCAGTTTTAAGAACGAGCCGGTTCTAAGAACGAGCCAGTTCTAAGAACGAGCCAGTTCTAAGAACGAGCCGGTTTTAAGAACGAGCCAGTTCTAAGAACGCCAGTTCTAAGAACGAGCCAGTTCTAAGAACGAGCCAGTTCTAAGAACGAGCCAGTTCTAAGAACGAGCCAGTTTTAAGAACGAGCCAGTTCTAAGAACGAGCCGGTTCTAAGAACGAGCCGGTTCTAAGAACGAGCCGGTTCTAAGAGCGAGCTGGTTCTAAGAACGAACCGGCTTTAAGAACGAGCTGGTTCTAAAACAAGCCGGTTGTGAGAACGAGCCGGTTCTAAGAACGAGCCGGTTTTAAGAACGAGCCAGTTCTAAGAACGAGCCAGTTATAAGAACGAGCCGGTTATAAGAACGAGCCCGTTATAAGAACGAGCCGGTTATAAGAACGAGCCGGTTTTAAGAACGAGCTGGTTTTAGGAACAGCCGGCTCTAAGAACTTGCCGGTTTTAAGAACGAGCCAGTTTTAAGAACGAGCCGATTATAAGAACGAGCCGGTTCTAAGAACGAGCTGGTTTTAAGAACGAGCCGGTTATAAGAACGAGCCAGTTCTAAGAACGAGCCGGTTTTAAGAACGATGAATGAAGCCAGTTGTAAAAATGTGCCGGTTCTTAGAACGAGCCGGTTCTAAAAATGAGCCGGTTGTAAAAACGTGCCGGTGTTATGAACCAGCTAGTTCTACGAACGAGCCAGTTCTAAGAACGAGCCAGTTTTAAGAACGAGCCAGTTCTAAGAACGAGCCAGTTTTAAGAACGAGCCAGTTTTAAGAACGAGCCGGTTCTAAGAACGAGCCGGTTTTAAGAACGAGCCGGTTCTAAGAACGAGCCGGTTTTAAGAAGGAGCTCTGTTCTAAGAACGAGCTCTGTTCTAAGGACAATACGGTTCTAGGAACGAGCCAGTTGTAAAAATGTGCCGGTTCTTAGAACGAGCCGGTTCTAAAAATGAGCCGGTTGTAAAAACGTGCCGGTGTTATGAACCAGCTAGTTCTACGAACGAGCCAGTTCTAAGAACGAGCCAGTTTTAAGAACGAGCCAGTTCTAAGAACGAGCCGGTTTTAAGAACGAGCCAGTTTTAAGAACGAGCCAGTTCTAAAAATGAGCCGGTTGTAAAAACGTGCCGGTGTTATGAACCAGCTAGTTCTACGAACGAGCCAGTTCTAAGAACGAGCCAGTTTTAAGAACGAGCCAGTTCTAAGAACGAGCCAGTTTTAAGAACGAGCCAGTTTTAAGAACGAGCCGGTTCTAAGAACGAGCCAGTTTTAAGAACGAGCCAGTTCTAAGAACGAGCCGGTTCTAAGAACGAGCCGGTTCTAAGAACGAGCCAGTTTAAGAACGAGCCAGTTTTAAGAACGAGCCGGTTCTAAGAACGAGCCAGTTCTAAGAACGAGCCAGTTCTAAGAACGAGCCGGTTTTAAGAACGAGCCAGTTCTAAGAACGAGCCAGTTCTAAGAACGAGCCAGTTCTAAGAACGAGCCAGTTCTAAGAACGAGCCAGTTTTAAGAACGAGCCAGTTCTAAGAACGAGCCGGTTCTAAGAACGAGCCGGTTCTAAGAACGAGCCGGTTCTAAGAGCGAGCTGGTTCTAAGAACGAACCGGCTTTAAGAACGAGCTGGTTCTAAAAACAAGCCGGTTGTGAGAACGAGCCGGTTCTAAGAACGAGCCGGTTTTAAGAACGAGCCAGTTCTAAGAACGAGCCAGTTATAAGAACGAGCCGGTTATAAGAACGAGCCGGTTATAAGAACGAGCCGGTTATAAGAACGAGCCGGTTTTAAGAACGAGCTGGTTTTAGGAACAGCCGGCTCTAAGAACTTGCCGGTTTTAAGAACGAGCCAGTTTTAAGAACGAGCCGATTATAAGAACGAGCCGGTTCTAAGAACGAGCTGGTTTTAAGAACGAGCCGGTTATAAGAACGAGCCAGTTCTAAGAACGAGCCGGTTTTAAGAACGAGCCGGTTTTAAGAACGAGCCGGTTCTAAGAACGAGCCGGTTCTAAGAACGAGCCGGTTCTAAGAACGGGCCGGTTGTTAGAACGGGCCGGTTCTAAGAACGAGCCGGTTCTAAGAACGAGCCGGTTCTAAGAACGGGCCGGTTGTTAGAACGGGCCGGTTTCTAAGAACGAGCCGGTTCTAAGAACGAGCCGGTTCTAAGAACGAGCCGGTTCTAAGAACGAGCCGGTTCTAAGAGCGAGCCGGTTCTAAGAACGAGCCAGTTCTATGAACGAGCCAGTTTCTTAGAACGAGCCAGTTTAGGAACGAGCCAGTTCTAAGAACGAGCCAGTTTTAAGAACGAATCGGTTCTAAGAACGAGCCGGTTCTAAGAACGAGCCAGTTCTAAGAACGAGCCAGTTTTAAGAACGAGCCGGTTCTAAGAACGAGCCAGTTCTAAGAACGAGCCAGTTTTAAGAACGAGCCAGTTCTAAAAATGAGCCGGTTGTAAAAACGTGCCGGTGTTATGAACCAGCTAGTTCTACGAACGAGCCAGTTCTAAGAACGAGCCAGTTTTAAGAACGAGCCAGTTCTAAGAACGAGCCAGTTTTAAGAACGAGCCAGTTCTAAGAACGAGCCAGTTTAAGAACGAGCCAGTTCTAAGAACGAGCCAGTTTTAAGAACGAGCCAGTTTAAGAACGAGCCGGTTCTAAGAACGATCCAGTTCTAAAGAACGAGCCGGTTCCTAAGAACGAGCCGTTCTAAGACGAGCCAGTTTAAGAACGAGCCAGTTTTAAGAAACGAGCCGGTTCTAAGACGAGCAGTTCTAAGAACGAGCCAGTTCTAAGAACGAGCCGGTTTTAAGAACGAGCCAGTTCTAAGAACGAGCCAGTTCTAAGAACGAGCCAGTTCTAAGAACGAGCCAGTTCTAAGAACGAGTCCAGTTTTAAGAACGAGCCAGTTTTAAGAACGAGCCAGTTTCTAAGAACGAGCCGGTTCTAAGAACGAGCCGGTTCTAAGAGCGAGCTGGTTCTAAGAACGACCGGCTTAAGAACGAGCTGGTTCTAAAAACAGCCGTTGTGATACGAGCCGGTTCTAAGAACGAGCCGGTTTTAAGAACGAGCCATTCTAAGAACGAGCCAGTTATAAGA
>QVRM01006209.1:0-103543 GCA_003439945.1 Dermanyssus gallinae | reverse complement strand
GGGCGTTATCGTGCGTATAAAAACGAAGTCTGGCCCTCCCATCAGCTTAAAATGCGCCGATTGCTCTTTTAGTAAATCCCCGTAGCGCGTCGAATAAACACGACCGTCTAAAAAAACAATCGGCGACTTTGTATAATACCCGACAGCAGCCCAGATTACCACTGAAACCGCCACCTGAGTGACGTTTTGACAAAATTCGTTTTTCCTTGCGGACTTCAAGCAAATAATAGTTACATCGACCCGGTTCATCAAAGTTAAACTTTTTTCATCCGAAAAAGCACTCTGTGTCACTCAGTGGTCCATGACATTTTATCGTGGGTGAAGTCAAGACGAACTTTCATCGGTCCAGCGGTCAATCGTTGTTTTTTCTTGTGTATTTTGCCAATGTGTCTTCCTGAGGAAGCTTTGCACATTTCGCACGTTCGTTTGCACGTAGGCCGCCGCCGCAATCGCCCTCGCCGAGGGCGCAGAGTTCGACGCTTTCTTCAGAATTGCAGGTTGTTTCGTTCCAAAATAGAATTTGGACGCCCGAACTCTTTTTTTACGGCGTATTTTTTACCTAAATTAACAAAGTTATTTACTTCTTAGACACAACGCCTTAATTGACGGGACATTTTGCGATTAGAGAGGCCGATGTTCTTATAAGCCTTGATATGGGCCTTTTCTTTACCCATGAGGCGCCAGCCTAAGCCTATCGTTTCAACAAAGAAAAAACTTCTGGTAAGGAGGTCTGCCTTTGTTTCTGTCGAGCCGTTAAATGAGCCCAAACGTTGTTATTCCACTCAATTCACTCGCTAAGACATGCATCTTGGTGGTGACTTTATAATTTTTTCGAAGCGTAGCTGTGCCAAATGTCGAAATCTTGTGTTTTAAGGTAACCCGATACCCCAAATGTCGATAAAAGTATCCGCTGTTACTCTGTGAGCATGTATCATTATGATCTATACACAATCGGTTGTAATACAGGTAGTTCAATTTCAAGTAGAATTCGAATTTTGGCGCGCTTCTATCGCTATTAGGAACTGCAACTTTTTGACTGCTAGCACTCAAAATATTATGGTGATTAGCCGTTGCGATTTCGTTTGATAGCTTTTCCCGTGCAACGTATCGGCGTGATTTTTAAAAATGAAGAAAAAAGAGTTTCGAGTGATTATCAAGCATTTTTATTTTAAAGGCTGGAATGCGACCCAAGTAAAAATTGGGTTGGACGAGACGTACGGTGACTCTGCGCCATGTTTTGCCACTGTTTCCAACTGGATTAATGTGTTAAAAAGAGGTCGCAGGAGCACCGAGAATGAACTACGTCCAGGAGGCCAAAAAACGGCAACTGATGAGGAAAACATAGAGAAAGTGCGAAACATCTTTGGCACAGATAAGCAAATGAACATTAAGGAGATAGCGGAGGCATTAGGAATTAGTTTAGGTAGTGTGCATTTTATCCTATACGAAAACTTGAAGATGAAAGAGCTCAGAGAAAAATGGCTGCCGCATTTGCTCAACCAAGGCCAAAAAACGCGCCTGTTTTCGCTTCACAGCGAAATTTGGCCAAGATGTCGAACAATCCGTCGGATTTTTGGCGCAGATTCATGACCGTCGATGAAAGCTGGGTCCATCACTACACTCCCGAGACCCAAGAAGCATCTTGCCAATGGTGTGCACCTGATGAAGGACCTCCGAAGAGGGTGCGGACAACGGCATTGACCGGAAAGGTGATGGCTACAGTTTTTTAAGACCAACGTAGAATAATGCTGGTCGACTACCTTGAGAGCGGTAAAACGATCACAGGAGAATATTGTGCAAGACTGTTAGACTGCCTTTAGCAAGAACTCATCGTGAAACGGCCCGCTTTGCAGAAGAAGGTTGTCCTGTTTCACCAGGACAATGCTCCTGCACACAAGTCCCGGCAAGCATCGGCAAAATTGGCCCAACTGAGGTTCGAACTTATTGAACAACTTTCCTATTCTCCAGTCCTGGCCCCCTCTGATTATTTCCTCTTCGAACATTTGAAGAATAGTCTCGGTGGAAAGCGTTTTTCCAGCAATGAAGAGGTTACGGCTGCTGTCAATGCCAATTTTCAGTCTAAAGACGCGGAATTCTACTTAAGAGGTATAAAAGCTCTGAAATCTTGGTGGGAAAAGTGTATTGAGCATCTCGGGGAGTATATCGAATAAGATAAATTTAAAAACATGATTTGGAAAATTCTTGGTTTTTATTCTAAGAACTTATTGAACTACCTGTAAATGCGTGAAATGTGGCAAACATGGGTGGCCCTATATTTTTTTCAGGGACTGTATATGGGTAAAACAAATGACACCGTGTGCGAAAAAAGTTTGATATTCATGTTGAGTTCAACACTACGCACTCGTAGTGTTGTGAGTGTCTATAGAAGGCTTCCAGAAGTTCTCGATATAACATTGGCTCCACTCAGCGCGAAAATTGCACGCACAACATTGAAATCATCTCGGAAAAAACGGAATGCAAGGCATCTAGCTTCACAAGATAGGTTCAAACAAGCCCATTTAAAGAGAGTCAAGAATCTGCACATCTCCGTGCCATCATCATGTGTACCCACTGCGCGCACATTCCTCCTAATCGACCAAATTAAAACACAATTTAGGTAGTCGCATTAACACCGGCATAAACCAAACTTATTAAAAGTGATAGGGATAAAATGGCTGAACTTGATTCAGAGTTCTGTATGACGAGAGCAATGAGGACGTTCGTGTGCCAAGGTATTTATTACCATAACCGCCGCTTGATAGCCAGCTACGCCGTACGCGGGTTCACAAAGTTTTGTGTAAATGCGAGCATTATCACAAATCCTGCTAGACGTGCATTAGCAGGTATTTTGTGCAAGCGCCGTGCACAAGATACCACGGATGTGAATGTGATGCAAGGCTATCGTTGGTCAGACTGACGACGATATACTACCATGAGAGTGGATAATTAGGCATGATATATCTATATATATATATATATATATATTCCGACCGTGAAGGATTGATTACATTGAATAAATGAATTTTGTTATATATATATATATATATTTATGTTTATATATATTTATATATGTACTGGTCATACAGTATATATATCTATATATATTTTTTTGCATTATGTATGGATGTGTGTGTTCGTGTGTGCAAGCGAAGTGATCAAACTAGAAGTTAAACTTTTCAGGCAGGCGTCGATCGAGTGCTAAATAATACAGATCCTGTTAGCTGCCAAAGTCCATTGGGCCTGCTGTACCTTCGTTTGCTGCCATTGAACGTGACGCCGAAGAAAAGATCGCCAATTATGCTGCGAGGTCACCGTGGATGGGCAGATCGAGAAGGACCTGTCACTGCTGGTTTGTGTGGCAGCCTTCCGAGTTGTTCGCGACGAGCTGGACGAACAGGCAACCGTCGGGTCGGTCGTGGCGCCTCAACCGGCGCTCTTTCCGAGGTACGGAGGTTCGTGCAGTCGACGCGTCATCATGTGAATCGACGCGGCGTTCGCTCGCCGATGGTAGATTAGCGTGTCGCAAGCTGCTGCCATTTTTGCTGCTACCTTATTAGCTGTCGCTGTCATGGAGCTGCTGTTGAAGGTTACTCACTCCCCACATTCTGCTACTTCAGCAGGATTTTTTTTCTTCAACGGGGTTGTGACGACGACGGCGGCGACGACTTCCTCTCCTCCTCCTTTCCTGTTTTTGTCCCTTCCGTCTTAAAATTACCAATAGTAATTTTGGTATTGTATTAACATATTTATTATAATATATATATATATATATATATATATATATATATATATATATATATATATATATATATATAATGATGTAAATGTGTAAAAAAAACACTCCTTGGTTAATAAAAGTACTACTATAATTATTATATATTGGTGATGTAAATGTGTAATAAAACTACTACTACTACTAATATAGTAGTAGTTTTATTAACCAAGGATTGATTTGCACATTTACATCATGGGCATCACACCAGAGTTGAGACAACGGAATATATCTATATATATATATATATATATATATGAAAGCTGGTAGTAAAAGTCGCGAATTTGATTTTGGAATGGCACATACCCTTTTAAAGCGATATTTGCTAAGGTTTGCAGATTTAAGCTGAAGTTATAATTAATCAATGAAAAAACTTCGACCGAGTGCACTTATTTAGCACTTAGTTTATCTTGGACAGCAAAGAGGTCGAGACGTATGGGATAGCTAGGTAACCTTATCCTACCTTACGGTCTAGATAACCTTTTATTTTCTGTCTCTTTATTATTAGCTTCGTCAGTTGCAGACACATCTTCTCCATCATTGCGAAGATGTTGCAATACTTCCCGCGATTTTTTCAGGTAGGACAGGATAAATCTTGTTATAACTGAAATGGTCTAATAGCACTGCACAGTTCAGATCAAGCTTTTAGTTATAAGACCAAGTGGGTACCATTGCGCGCTTATAATCCCATGTATAGCTATATATATATACGTTTAATATTCGCTGTATTAATTTAGACCTGTCTCGTGTAAGCCTGATTTCACCCGTTTCTTTTTTGCAATCAGGTGTAGTCAATGTCTCTGTAGTTCGCTCTTTTGCGCTAATCCAGCTTAAGGGGCAGACTAATCCCTGATACAAATTAGATTCTAGAACTTGAACAGTTTGCAGCATCTGGGCCTGTGCATTGTATCTGCACGCTGGCAAAATCATTGTCCTTTACTGCACATTGACTTAGTGCAGTTGCAAGGTTGAGGACGAAAGACTTGCGTTTTGTAAGCCGTATTCTTGTAGGACAGGTAGGCTTCGAGGCAAATTTGCTAGATCTGCAGATTTTGACTTGGCCCAGTTGTATTTCTGTGTAGGAGTAACTTTTTTTTGTAATAATAAATCGTTCCAGTAGTAACAAGCGAACTAGAGTTTTGCGTTACTTGTGCGTTAAAGCCCTGCTTTGTGTAGTTGCGCCTTACAGGTCGAACATGTGAGGAGTACCTTCAGCTAGCGAGCTTGCATAGATGTTATTTCACAAGCGTTTTGTAATTTATGCATTCCTCGCTTTAAGTACAGAGTACAGCTGACAGATGTCAAACACTTCTTAACGTACAGTTGATACAACAAAAACGCAGACTGTGCTTTGCCTGCATGAGTTTTGTACTATGTTTGCTGCATGCGGTTAAATGGAGTAGCGTCACAGTCGAAATCAAAAACAAAGCCCGAAAAGCAGTGTTTTCGATTCGGTTTCAGACACTTTGTAGATCGTGGCACGCTTATTTCAAACGATCCGCAATGGAGACTTGTATCCAGCTAACTAGCGTCTGCGCGAGTACATGAGCTTAAGGGATACGTATTAAACAGTAAACAGTAAAATGTATCACTTCTTTTCTGCAGATCCTTTTCGTGCTAGTCATATCACATAAAGGAGACAATATATATATATATATATATATATATATATATATATATAGTGAGAGAGAGAGAGACGGGGGTACTTAAATCCAAACTCAATTACTATGACAGCATCCAGTGATGTTAGCGCTGCTAGATGATAAGGTAGCTGGCCCGTCTGGGTGGACAGTGTGTGGCGGGTAGATGCGCCAGAGTCGTGTAAGGGTTTGCCCAGCGACGTTTGCCAGTTATTATTATTACTCGTATTATTATTATATTGCTGCAGCTGTTGTTGCTTCTACTTCTGCCCTTGCTGTTCGACGTGCTGGCCAGAGTTCCACTAATCCACTCAGGAGTTCGTTCTTGCTGAGTCACTGGCGGTCGGTCCCTCTGCGTCCCGCTGCATCCCCTAACGCGCCCATCTCTCTCTCTCTGCCTCCAGATACGGCATTGCGGTGCGAAACTTGGCTGTATATATATATATATAATATATATATATATATATATTGGTAGCCATAGTGCTGCTCCAGTGAAGAAAGTGATCGAGGTACGGGGCCGTCGCAATATTGTTGAAGCACAGACGACAACTGACCAGGCACGTCGCCAACCAGGTGGCCTTTAGGACGGATGGGGAGGGCACTGATGGACAATCGCCAGCGGTGCCTGTCCGGGCCCAACTGAAGAATAGAAGAAAGACTTGGTTGAAGTTGGGATGGCCGTGAAGGCAGCGACAACACCAGCAGCTTTTCCCTTTCGGGACTCACTTTCTCCTCCCGTAATTTGCTCTTTCTCCCTCCGTAATTTGCTCTTTCTCTCCGTTATTCTTACTTTCCCTCTCCGCACGTCTCTGTTTCTCTTCGCGATTCTCCATTTGATCTCTGTGATCATTTCTTTCTCCCCGTGATTCGCCCTTCCTCCCGGTGTTTCTCTTCGCGATTCTCCATTTGATCTCTGTGATCATTTCTTTCTCCCCGTGATTCGCCCTTCCTCCCGGTGTTTCTTTTCTTTTCTCCGTAATGTTTTTCTCCGTTCTGTCCGTGATTTTCTCCTTGTATCCTAAATTTCACCTTCTCTCCGTGATTCTTCTCTCTCTCTCCCTCTCTCTCTCCGTAGATCGCCGTTTTCTCTCCGTGGTTCTCTCCTTCATTCCGTGATCTATCTTTCTTGCCGTGGCTATCTCTCGTGCTCTCTAAGCAGACTGTACGACAAAAGAGGGCAGAACGAGAGAGAAAGAGAGAGGATTCTATTAATCGCCGGCATTCGCCCCGCAGCAACAGCAGATCACCTGCAAGTGTGCAGGCGGCAGGGTGAAGTCTCTGGCAGAAGTCCACCATCTGTCCAAAGTCTGGGCATCCTCCTGCCAAGCGATCTTCTGGACAGCGATCTCCTGCCCTGCGTTCTCTCCGGTTATTCTCGTCGCCAGTTTTATCCTCCTCGTCCTTTCTAGTTTTTCTTTCTTCTCCTCGTCATTCGACCTGTCCTGGCTTTGACTTGTCCTCTCATTGCCCCCGCTGTGTATCTAGTCGGCGTCGAGCTAACAAAGTTTCCTGTGCACTGCTGTTGCGGTTGTTATCGCTTCTTACGGCCTGTGTCGCGGTCGTCGCCGTCCTCATCACATATGAGTGCGACCATCATGATTGCCATCATCCTGTGCTTCCAGCGACCACCGCCTTCATCCCCCCACGACCACCACACCCCCGCCGCCGCCGCCGGGGGCAACGATACACACAAACACCATCACCACAAGACCACAACCCAATAGAGCTGGCTAACGAGCGGATTCTAGCGGCTCGTCGTCATCGTCATCGTACGCTCGTTGTCGTTGTTGTGGTTGCCGAGTGAGCGGGCAAACGAATCATTAGCTTGTGTCTGATCTGAACAGACCGTCATCGCGCTCGCCCTTCTTGGTTCGCTGTGCCGACTGTTCCTCCAGCCGGCCTCACTTGCTTGCGTTGATAGAGAGGGTTGCTAGGGAGGGAGGATATAGGAAGAATACTATATATATATATATATATATATATATATATATATATATATATATATATTTATATATATATATTAAGAACGAGAAAACGAGAGATAGGATGAAGTGGACAGTGCATGGCGAGACACCGTTGAAGAGATCAGTTCATCATCCTCAGTCAGTGGGACAGCCCGACGTCTATTGGCCAACCAGTCAGAAAGAGGGAGAGGTGGACAGATGCTCGAAGAGTTGAACGAGCAAACGCGCAGAATATATATATATATATATATATATATACATATTTGCCATTAGGTTTGACTTCGACTTTTCTTGTGATAATTGCATTAACGAATGTATGTAGTGAGTGCTCGACTGATGAATTGTGCACGCTTAGAGACAGTTTAGTCGCGTCTCTGGGGCATCGGATTCTTTTTGGACCCTCCGGTGTGTAAACCTATGCTCACGAATCGAACTCTGACCGAGTTCGATTTGTGAGCATAGGTTTACACATAGTTGCGGCGGTAGATATAGTTGCGTTGAAGCTTAAGGGTTATTAAAGCGTTAGGCCAACAGGTCGTCGTGGCCTACTGGCATTGCCATCAACTACCACTCAACAGCACGCGGTTTAATATCCAGGTTTGCTTATCTTTGTTTTGGTCTTCGTCACCGCATGATGCTAATCAGAGGAAGCCCCCGGAGAGCCCATATTTCACAACCATGCAACATCGCGCAATGTAGCTGGGCTCTCAACTCGAGCTCTAGCGCAGCGATGGACTTAGAGCGAGATATTGTCGGGGTCTCTGGATACCTTCAGGTCCCAGTGACAAGTCCGTAAGTGCTCCCCGGACCGTTCATTTCCCAGTGACTTTTGCTCGATGCTGCGTTGGAAGGACGCGGTCGACTAAATTCTGGTGTCGCTATAACTGTGGCATTGCCGAAAACGTATGATCACACATAGCTTCAAGTAGGCGAACTATTTTAGAGACTACGGACTATTATAGCATTTGTATATACAGCCCACCTGAGAGAGCGGTGCGAAGGCTGTGCGAAGACCTTTCAAAATAAAATGACCGAGGCGCATTACTTATAGAAGGCGTTGAAAGTGATTACAGATCGACAATAGTATGAGAGAAATTATTACGGCGGGGAACGGCACAAGTGTCGTTGACATAGTAATGACATCAACACCGGCGCTAGATATTTGCATCAACAACAACCTGAAGGACACCTGTCGGGCCGACAGAAAACAAAGTCAAATAACATTCGATTTTTCAGCGAAATTTAACAACGATTTTGCAGTCTCAACCAGCAAATGCAATCAACCTGTGTCGCGACGGATCAACGTGCATAAACTGGAGCCTTCATCTTTTTGTACCTCGTGAACGTCGATAAGACATCGACACCTGCGAGCCCTGCTTTCGGTAAGCTCTACAGACGCCAGATTTGACCAAGAATCCGCCGCCTTACCAAATCCTCTTTTTGTCAATACAAGAAGAGCAGCGGTAGAAATATATCTCATCTTGCTATTTTAAAATACGAGTATTGAGACTTGCTTAGGAGAGAGCGCGTCCAATACGAAACCGAAATGCGAATCTGCAAAATTTGGGAAAGACTCTGTCGACCTTGGGTTCTCTTTCTACAACGCCCTAAAAAGCCAATCAACGATGATGAGTGGCTGGAATAATTTACGAGAACCTCTACGTGCTGGAAAAAAAAAGATCATGAAAACGATGGGCCGCTGAGTAACTTCACAAAGGAAGAGGTCCTTCAGGGTGTCATGATCAGTTCGGAAACGATGGAAAGTCTACCGGACCTGATCAGATTGATTACGAACATTTCAAAGCTGCGATTTCGGAGAGTGTTCCTGCCTCACGGTAATGTACAGCACCTGCCTTACGAAAGGCGCATTCTCAATGTTCAACCATTGCTTAGCCACCGCGGTATAGCACTCGCCAGCGTAGTGTACAAGGTCCTTACACCACTTTTTGTCAAACGGCTCTCTAGAATATTACAAGGATTTACAAGCAGAGCGCAATTGATTTTTTCCAGGGCGTTCGGCTAAAAGAGCACTTAAAGATGTAATAGAACGCCTAGGGACCCGAAAACAAGATGCGATCTACGCTGTTTTGATTAATTTTATAGCAGCTATTGATGCAGTTCCGAAACATTGGCGATATTAATTCCCCAGGATTTAACCATTAAAGGCAGAATGTATAACCTCATCTGCAATATTTTGGCCGATCAACGCATCACAATTATAAACGGGGCTCACGCAATTGCCAAGGAGGTCTTCCAAGCAATTGATATGGCTCAGCCTTGAGAAGTACTAGAGTATGTCGTTTCCTGAGGATAGAAGATATCTTACCTGCTCGTCGCTGAGCAGGTGGTTTGCCTCCCTACGAGGTAGCACGATATAGGCTGAGGGCTCCTTTTTTGTTTCTTTGTAAGGCTGGTGTTACTCATATGGGGACGTGCGTTGTCGTAGTTAAAGCTGACCTCTTCACGAGTCTCCACGATGCATATTAAATAAACGTACCTTGTTCGAGGGTATGTTTGAGCTCACTCTGGGAATGACTTGGGCCCCTAGATCAGAATCTCTGTCTGCTTGTTCTCTCGTGGAAGACCAACTTTCTTTGCAGGTTACCAAACCCTGCAAAAACGAAGCGTAACAGTGGCGACTGAGGAGGTAAGTAGATACACGCATGAGCTCCATTTTAGGCGTTTCTTAGTTACATACCTACAAAAGTAATTTCAAGTATGTTCTGAGCGTCATGACAATGCTTGCTTGGTCAACTTCAACTCCTTACGCATGTTTTCAAGTGTTAAGCGTTAGAGTTTGTTGTATCCTTAAGCGCAGAAAGTCCTCTTTCAGCAAAGAGGGTGGACCGAACCTTGGCTTATCGTCCAGGCTAAAATTTTCACGGTGCTTGGCAAACCATTATTGGCAGGTCAGTTCGTTGACTAAGTTATTTCCAATAATAGTGGATATGTTTCGGCAAGCTACAGCAACGTTGAATTTTTTTCGAAACTCGTACAGCTAAACGCTTTAATTTTGCACGTTTATGTTCACTATTCCTCTGCTCTGTCAGAATGCAATTAGGCTTTTGGCGCCAAAGCAGAGCCTACCCGCTGATGTAGTAATGGCTATCATAAACATATCACCCGTTGCCATGCTGATATAGCCTAGGGGGAACTGGATGCCTCCGAAGCGAGCGCATGCCAAAACGGCAAGAACTTTTACGTCAATATATATATATATATATATATATGAGTTTTGTTTACCATTCTTTTTTGCATATTTTTTTAATCAGTTGCGTTCACTGCGTACCTACGTTGCAGTGCATATCGGCACGTCTCGTCGTGTCAATACTGGTTATGTATACGATTGTAAATCCTAGATTCGAGTCATACACTTTTCTTGCCATCTCCTTAACTATGTTTGCTTATACTACAAAAACAGTGACACTGAGCAAAGGTATCCTTGCCGAAGTCCTTTATTTATTCTGTAGTATCTGTAATACTTCAAAACAGAAGAAACATATTTTTTTATATGATCGTTTGTAAACACGTTTTGGTTCAGTTGTTTAAAAACGTTTACTTCGTTCTCTACGTGTATGTCGTTTCGTAGCACACTACAACAAAACGAAACTGTGTCAACGAAATGCTTTATAAAACTCTGTAACAATCGTCTATTTTTCTTGTTGCTTGGAAACCTTGGGAAAATTCAGTCAATGCATACGTTAGCATTGGTTTGAAATAGATGTCAAATGGTTGCATGTGCAATTCAAGCATTTCTTAAAACAAAGGATTTGAGAATCCGATTACACCTCTCCGTAGTTTTCAATGCCACCTCTTTACTTGGTGTCGGGAACTTTAAGTCAGGATCATAACAATTATCTCATAGCGTTTCACATTTTCAAGGGGCAAATAATTCATTTAATATAAAAAGGTTGTATTTTTTCGTCCAGTTATCGAAATCGTTTATACATCTTTATTTAAATTCCCCCTAGTCTGTTACTGACTTCGAATGACCATTAATGTCATCGGCATAATTATTAAGTGAGGCCACATTTGGAACTGGAGACGATAACGAGCTTGTGCACAGGATGTCACATAGGCAGTCTAGTATTGTGCTTTGTAGACAACCAGACGTAACTTTAGCAGATGATGATAAACTAATGTGCACCTTTGCTGTAAAGCTTCTCTTAGTAAGGAAACACTCAATTCACCTTAGAATTCTTAGTTCAACACCGTGCTGCTGCCTGCCGCCGATCCGGGCCCTCCGGAAGAGGCTTCCGAGTGGGCCGACAAGCCAGCGGCGGAATTGGACGACGCTCACCATCGGGATGCTGATGTCGATCAGCTCAAAGAAGAAGCGTCAAAGCAACATCTGCCTCAAGCCGATCAGCAAGCTCCTCCCAAGCCGCGAACGCTGGATCACCCAACGACGGTGACCACCGATTCTGATCAGCCTGATGCGTCGAAAGAAGCGAAGAGAAAGACTCGGGGGAAGGTGTCGGCGAATAGCAGTACCACGACTTACGAAGAACACTCGACAGAGTCGCACGACTCACCGACTCAACCTGGGCTTCGCCGCTCCAAGAGAATTGCTAAGAAGGTTGTGTGTGGAACTAAATCTAGCCGTAAAACAGAGAGTGCGATCAAAAGCCGTATAAGTCGTTTTTTCCTCATCAAGATCAAAAGCCGTATAAGCACATCAAACACTGATGCATTTGATGTGCTTAGAATAAGTCGTTCACTCAAGCGCTGCTTCAAAATCAAAGTACAACACAACAAAACAATGTCCAGAATTCAGTATTTCTCGAAAATCCTTCTGCAATAATTTTAAAATCGTTGATCTTCCGGGACGGTAGGCGAACTGTCCGTTGCAGAATAAACTTTGAATAATTTACATTTTGATATATAGCGTCCGCAATGACGCTTTCAAAAAGCTTTGATGATGTACAGGTTAGTGATATATATATATATACGTACACGCATACATATATACCCCCAGCAAGAAATAATTGCCCTGCCTGCAGCAGAGGAACACGGCAAGGTTCCTCGTTAATCAAACCATTGCTAACGGCTTCCAACGAACCGATATTCCCACGGGAACTGCTCTGGGCAGTTCCCACAGAATTACGTCCATATGAAGTAACACTTCCGCCCTAAGGGGAAGTGAAAAGTGTCACTTGGGACGACAACCACATCTTGTATGCGCCTCTGAGGTGACTGTTACTGCCAGGTAAAGGCTAAGTGTGCCGCCCGTCGACACGATTTTAAGGTGATACGTTTAGCATTAGCATCGGAGCCCAGCCAAATTAACTGTAAGATTTTTATCGGGGCTATCTAAGAGAATAACACGGGTGCGATATAATGACAATCGTACGAGAAGCCAGAACGAGGGAACGCCATTGTGATAATGACTTCGATGGAAGGGGGAGGAACGGCCAAGCTCTCATAGAAACTGCTAAGACTATGAGGAGTCGTCTTCACTGCACTAGGAAAGTTAATTAATATACTATATATATATGATGATTGATTGATTTATTGTTCGCTTGGCATGTATACCTAAATACACATGTCACCCTTTTATATCAGGGGCGCTTAGAGCGGCAGCATATATATTACCTACGCATCCATATAATCCATGTCTACTTCAATACCTACTGAGTATTTGCTTTCCATTGTGACAACCTCTTCTTTGTAATATCGACCAGGTTATTTCTAACATTTGGTCCTAGAGCTAGGGCCTCCGAGAGCTCTATATATCTGCTCCCCCCTAAGGCTATACATTCTTTAGCAATATGTTCGATTGACTCATTTTCTAGCCCACATGCTCGACATGCTATACTTTGCTCCCCCGTATATTTAGCTCTATGTATCTTTGTATCCAACATCCCTGCCCTGGCATCTGCCAATAGCCCACTCGCTCTAGAATTATCGTACACCCATTCTACCCCGCCTTTTTCCCGCTTTTACTTTCCATATATATATATATATATATATATATATATATATATATATATATATATATATTTCATCGTATCTTCCTCAGAACCCTGAAATCAACTAAGCAGCGATATCACAACGCAGCGTGGAAAGCTCTCCTGCACGAACTTTAGCAATCCTTGTTTGATTTTCATCTATGGGTTGTTTGTAGGCAGGTTTTTTTCGATAAAGCGACAAAAGTGGAGTCTGCAAATTTTTCAATATAAGAATGCTCCTTCTAGCACAAACGTGAACACAAGGCCTCGGCCAGCCTATCAGCCAACCAGTTTGAAACATACACTCATATAATTCGTCCCTTACCGAAACAGAACAGGTAGTTAACCTTGCCGATGAGCATCCCATGCACCAGGCTCCACATTAAGATTGTCTTCACAGCGGCTCTGCGTCGGCCATCACTGTCCAAGAACATCAGCACTCGGCGGCCTCAGGAGCAACTCTATGAGGTATTTGCGTCAGCCTCGGATGCCTATGCGTATACTCGCGTAACATGTCAGATTTCTTACAGTACGCTCCCGGGCAATAGAAATTAAAGAAGGCGAATTCTCGGTTCAATTAATCTGTAGGGCCGAGTATCGGGAATAGTCGACTGCACCTTGTTTCAATCTACCCCGGTATGGTGTCGACAAACGTACAAGATCGAGCAAAGAAAACCCCATAAACATCGAGAGCTTTGTTTGTTGTTAAAATAGCTCCGAAAGTCAGGTTACGCATCGTGCCCTCTTGGTGCTTTAACTGTTATAACCCACTTTAACAACATGTTTGCGTCTGCGAACACTATTCTGCGAACGACCTCGTTAACGGGGCCCGAATCAGATTCGCAACGAGTCTCTTAAGAAAGCAAGCGTTAGCGCCCTGTTGCACTTCGTTTAGAATACGGTCTGACTCCCGATGCTTGCAGAGCGCTCTGTTTTCAGATATCCTAGAGGGCAAAGGAAACCCAGCTGGCGGGGAATTGCTAAAAAGGGGCTGCTGTTACAAATTCTTTTATGATTCAGTATTCCACTTCAGTATTTACTGCCCGTCTTTCGCATTTCCTTTGTATCGAGGTGTCATCTCCATGGAGCAACACGGATTTCACCCCGGCGGATAAACTTTTGCTGTCTGCGAAGTACTTTTGCAAAATACTTGGAATGCGACAGAGACAAAAGGCTTCACCCGAACCACAAGTCCGTACGGGCAAACATCATTTTCTATGCTGATAACGCTGCTTTGTATAGCACCAGCATATTCCCAGTTCAACAGAGTTTGCGGCAGTTAAAGTGGGGGACGTTAGTCTTGAAATAATCATCAACAAAACCAAAGCCATGCAGTTCCGAAAAGCGGGCCGGCTAGCAGCGCATGATGAGCTGAGATGATACTTCTTGCCTCTAGAGTGCGTAAACAACTTTTTATACCTCGGACTCTCTCTGTCCTTCCAATTAATTATGGTTTATAATACCCAACGGGCAGCTCTAGTAGGCCCCAACAGACTCATACGGCATTTAATAATCTGGGATAAGCTAAGTGCAACGGAAGAACCTGCAATTCTAAAGAAGCTCCTGGGCCTATATACCACCATCCAAAACCGCTTTTATCTGCTTGCTTGCCAAAATAGAGCTATTCGTCGTGGGTCGGTAACGTCAATTCAACCAGCCGAAGACGTGGGTCTACACAGCTTTTATTTGTCATTAAAAAAGAAGATGACCGAGGTGGATTCCAATGTTTTCTTGACCGGGGCCATGATAAATAAGACTAAAAATGAGGCTCGAATCGTACTAGCCGGCACGCTGTGACCTACGCTACACGGTACATGGTTTTCATCATGTCATGAGCAGTACAACAGTGGGCTATCATGACCCCATGAACTATTAATCTGTGGCATATGTGGGGAACCGTGCAAGATATATTATGCTAGCAACTGCTCGAGGGTATTCTCATTGAGCAGCTTGGCTTAGTAAGTTAAAGTACTGTTGTAATATTTTAGTGTATTTATGATTGATCCCTTGGCTTGGAAGAAACGCCATGTGTTACCGAATCTGGCAGGATAAGAAGGAATCCAAGTTAAGTAAGTTTGTGGGTCCCACACTAGACCCGCAGACAAATGTGTGACGCTTATGCATCACACATTCCCAAAATCTTACAGAAAAAAAACTGCCTGCTTTAGTTGGTTTTGACGCTTATGTTGGTTTCTCATACTTAGGTCCCAGACCTCAGTCTTTACCACGTTGAAATACGATGACATTGCAAAAAGCTCAGCCAAACTAACTTATGTTAGCGTTAAATTCAGAACTTCTTTAATAACGTCATTATGGCTACATATATCACGAAACTTCTATTAACGAGGTTGGAAATGTGTCTTCCCGCAGAAGGCGCTAAAACGAGTTCAGTTTACGAAACGCCCTACTTGTATGATAAAACCAGCAATTATAATGATACAAGTAACTCTAGCTCGTCGTAGTTAATGCCGCAAACATTCTTCTAAACTAATCGTTCGGGGACGTCTTGTTGGCAGCGTAGCCAACGGGTAAAAAATGCCAGTCTGCTCTGGCGCGTTTGTCTTGCGTCGACCACGTGTGCTACATATATGTACAAGACGACCTTTACAGTTTGACATTGCTGGATCAAACGGAGAGCAATTAACAAGAGCCCTGACTGGTTTTGCCGGTTGCTGGCTCTTTGCTAGTATTTATGCGTATCTGTGTTTACGAGCGAGTTTCGTTGTGCTCGGCTGCCAGGCTGTGTACGAGTGCTTCCAAACGTACGTATAGCAGTCAACGACCCGTTGCGTCGCTGCTGTGGGCAAACGACCTACAACAACTGTCTCTTGGGTTTCCGTATATGCCATCCGACCGAACTGTGCGCCACTATTGCGGAGGGTAGGAGGCTTGCACGGAGGGGACTCCATTATGTACGGACGGTACTCTATTTAGTTGCTTCATGTGCTGCGATAGCCTCTCAAGTGGAAAGTTCTCCGCGTTTTTGTCCGTCGACGACGATCTCCACGCAGCAAGCTAGTATTATTACTTGCCGCCACTAGCGCCACTACCAGTGCTGCTGCTGCTGGTGCTTCTAGTAATTCTAGACTATCCGGTCAGAGCAAATGATTAGCTCCCTTGAAAGTAAACTTTGGGGTATTAGATAAATATGAATACCTTGTATAAAGTAGCGTTCACGCGTATATATATATATATATATATATATATATGGGACGTGTGCAACTATTCTCGAACGAGGTTAAGGTCAGGCCGTCGGGTCTCATCTCGCTTTCCTAGTCCAGTCCGACGGGTTCCAGGATGCACAATAGACCACTGGATAGTAAGGCCCGCGATGAGGTTTTTAACCCGTTGCTCATTTAGGGTTGCCGACCAATCTCTCTGATGCCCAGCTTTGGCGCGCTCGTGGCCGCACAGAGCAACAGCTCTACGGCGGCTTGTTTCCAATCAAGCTTCTAAAACTGTAAGAGCGATAGAGTCGGAAAGGGATCTAGCCTGTTGCATAGACCCGTGGAGGGCAGCTTTCAGGACTATATCCGATAGGACAATAGCATCAGAGAATATAAGCTAGTTCTACCTGGTGGAGCAAACTCGGGACCCAAGCTTTGACCGCACTCAACAGATGATCCTTTCGCATTGTGTTAAAGACGTTCCTGAAATCAAGCTTGACAACAAGAGTGGCTCCACAGCCATGACTCCAGGAAGGACCGAGTCGAATGCACCGCGGCCTCGCATCCTCCTGGTGTCGCAAACCAGAGCTGATAGCTACTAAAAGCACGTGAGACGTCTACCTTGTTCTCAAAGACGGGTATCTTTGCCGCCAGCCTCTGGATTGCCGATGAGCATGCAAGGGGCCTCACGCAGCCACTCTTCTTCTTGAAAGCAACTCCTAGGGGGGGGGGGGGGCACAGGTCTTGTAAGCCGTTGTCTGATGAAATTGAACTGAGCTACCGGAGTTCGTTTTAATGGCAGAACGAACGTTCTCGTCTGATGTGGCTGATGGCACAGCACCTGAGGAGAGGTAGGCCAGGGCAAAAATGAGGGCGCGGAGGTGCTTATACAGCAGCGAAGACGTTTCACTGGGCTTCTGCGCCGGAGTTTCTTCTGAGATTAAGACCCTAACCGCACAAGAAACGTCGCCTTCCGAGAGCTTGATGACAGCTAGTCGAACGTTGTGGACCGTCTGCTGTCGGAAGCGTTAGTTTGGGGCAGGGCTACCACCATGGTCAAACCCTTTTCTATCAGTAAAGTCGCGGTGATTCTTTTCATCATCGGGAAGGCAAAGGTCTAAGGGCGCGGAAACGAATAGGAAAAGCCAGGCAGTGTTGCGTTAGTGTCTGCACCTGAACACATAATCATAGTGAACACTCTAGCTTTTTATCTACGTACTGAATTCGGCAAGATGCGGACCAACCGCCAGCGGCGAGCTATATCTTGGATAACGAACTCATCCGCGGTAGATCGAAACTTTGAGAGCTCTGACTTGTCGACACTCTTATGGGCACCCCCTCTAGGCTTGTTCTTTAAGTGTCAACGCAGGCCTCTTCGTGTAAGTCCGAAAGTTGGGTAGGGGAACATGTTAGGGTCCGACTGCCCGGTCCGCGGGCTGGCGAGCCCGTGGTAGGGCCTTTTGTCCCCGTGATTTGTCATTATAAAGTGAGACACTTTAACTTGTCCACCACGAAGAGCAGCCCCATCAGAGATTGCAATCTTCTCCAAAGACCTAAACACCGTGGATAGCTCGGGCCTGATTCCCTGTAGCAGATTAGCTAGCCCCGAGAGCGACAAAGAAGTGCCGGCGCTCTGGCGGGACTTACTTGTTCTCGGGGTCTTTTTCGGGCGGTGGGAGCGGTGGGTCCTGCCCGTTAGCGACATGTAGCCGCGTTTCTTATTCTGAATCTTCGGTATAGGTCTCGACTCAGGCAGAACGACCTGCGTGTCAACCCCTGCTGCTGGCAAAACCGACCCGGACCACACTAGCGTAGGTGGAGACCTGTACCTCGAATGACGGGCTCCCTTGGACGGAAGCCGGGGACAACAGAGAGCTTCACCAATGATCGCCTCAGGGCAATCGGCTCTAACCTGCTAAAGCGTCCGATCCTCGAGCATAATTCTGTTTTTCTCGCGTAGGTAAACTAGCCGCGGGCATAAGGAAGATCCTGCCTAGTTAAATACCTGGAAAATCACGCAACTTGGAACGTTACGACGGGAATCGACGGAAGTATGATCCAGCTCCAGGATAACCAAGTGAGATCTATGACCAAGAAAAAACAGACGCCAGTGGCAAGCAAGAAAAGCTAAGAATGATCTCCCTCAACGGCACCATCCCGCCTGGGGACGAATGATATAGCCGACGCGCTTGGGTAACCTCCACCGTGTTTCACCAGTTTGTAATCTCGCCTTTGGTGAACACTGGGCTGAGTCGCTCAATCCTCGCGGTAAATAAGGTGAAGGCCGGGTAGGTATCCGATACGAGGCACTCTCTTAGACTTGACACGCAAAGTAGCGTATTTACACCCTTTAAGTCATTTACGCAGACCGCAATTGGCTGGGTATCACCAGTGATTTTTTAAGATAACCTTGAACAAATTGATTGTTCCTGCTTTGATGTCACACCGCAGCTTATTAGGCTGTCATTGCTCGAGTGAAATAGTGGCCTTCTACTTCCGCGAAACCACTTTGGTGAATCCCTCGGAAGCCACGTGATCCGCTTGTTATACCTGCGATATCAGATTGCCTGCGCCGCTTGCAGCCGACGCAATCATGTACTAACACATCATTGCCTTCGTCGTTGCCGGTGGCAGTGCACTCCATCTCACCTTCGGCCATGGACCAATGCGGCCGCCTCTGCCGTAATACCACCTGCCTTGGTCGTATTGTTTTCAACTAGCGGACTTTTATATTTGTTAAAACGTTTGCTTATATATAGGAGGTAGCAATTGTCTCCTTATAAACGTTCATATGGAGACAATTGTTACCTTTATAAATATATATATATATATGTATATACAGGGTGTTGCAGGAATATTTGAAGCGCGATATACAGAATTGTAGAGCTCGTTAAAGCAAATATTTTTTTCCAATGGAACATGGTCTCTGAGAAGTCTTGTTTCGGAGTGAGAGCGAAATTACTACAATTTGTGACACTAGTGTTTTTGCCCGACATAGGAGCATAAAGTGTGCTGTTGCGAGACAACCAGTTTTCCTATACAGAAACTAAACACGCTGTCGTGTTCGTGAGAAAATTCTGCTTCTTCCGAAGGGCATATAAGGCCGGTCAGAAGATGCGACACGGTCGTTTAAAAGAGAATTCGTCAAAAATGAAGTTCTTTATTAACTTTTACGTCAAATACTTCAGAATCATAACCCTACGACCACCCACGTGTTCAAAGCTAACATATTTAGCAAATGCGCATTTCATGACGATCATTTTGGTACCAAACATATGTCAATGCGAGCTGTGGTTGCGGAGTAATTACGATTTTTCGGAGGGCATGTCCAGGTTAAGTGCATGAAAAATGACGCGCTGCGGCTGTCGCGCGACACGTCGGCGGTAGTGAACGTCGCCACACAGTCATTTTAAATGACTATAACCCTCCGAAAAATCGTAATTACTCCGCAACCACAGCTCGCATGGACATATGTTTGGTACCAAAATAATCGCCATGAATTGCGCATTGGCTGGATATGTCCGTTTTGAGCGCTGAGAGTGGTTGTAGGGTTATGATTCTAAAGTATTTGGCGTGAACGCTAATAAAGAACATTATTTTTGGCGAATTCTCTTCTAAGCGACCATGTCGCGTCTTCTGACCGGCCTTGCATATTCTTCAGATGGAGCAGAATTTTATCACGAACATGTTGGTGTGCTTAGTTTCTGTCTAGGAAGACTGGTTGTTTCGCAACAGCACATTTTGTGCTCCTATGTCGGGCAAAAACACCAGTGTCACAAATTGTAGTAATTTCACTCTCACTCCGAAACAAGACTTCTCAGAGACCATGTTCCATTGGAAAAAATATTTGCTTTAACGAGCTCTACAATTCTGTAAATCGCGCTTTAAATATTCCTGCAACACCCTGAATATGCGCATGCCCTAACCGTCTTTAAAAAAAATACTTGCAAAATAAATAAAAACACACTGTTGGTGGGGAATGTTCAATTGTATAATACGTCCGATTGACGCGGCGCTCTCGCGGATCTCCCGACCGGTGTTTAACCAACCGATATTCGTCGCCGGATTGTGGCCGTATAGTCTGTGTTCGACAAGTTAGTAAGAAAGCGGAATGCCTGTTCCCGTGAAGAGCGGGAGTGCTTGAGTGATGACCCGAGAGCTGGCCAGGCAAACACTGTAATCACGGCCAAACTCATCGCATAGGTCACTCCAACACCTATTCTGCTATCGTATGGGTTTCGCTTTTCTGGAGAGCGGATCGTTGCCGGTGAAGGGCCATTACCTCGAGCCGGAGACAAAGCGGGAGAGTATGCGTCGTCACCTCCGCCAAAATAATTAGAGTTTTGCCCTTAGCAGGCAAGCTGATACTCACCGTATCACGGAGCACGGACAAACTATTAACAGTAACGTGTACTGTGAGAAACGCTGTAGCCTTTGAAACTTCATCAGTAGCAAACGGCCTAGAATGCTCACGGAAGAAGTTATTCCGCTCCACGAGAACGCGCGTCCACACATCCATAGGGTCACATAAAGAGTATAGGCCAAGTTCACGTGAGAAAAGCTTGAGCATCTGTCCTGCAGCCCGGACATGTTACTCTGTAGCTTCCGTCAATCTGGCCAGCTAACAAGTATCTCACAGGAGGGCGCTTCAACTCGAATGATAAGTTCAAAGGATTCGTAATCCACCTCTCTTGTCACAGACACAGAAATTTAGGGAACAGGGAATCCTTTGGCTTGTGAAAGTGCTCACTGCTTAGGCCTCTGTTGAAAACTTTTGAACACGAACTTCAGTTATGCTCACAGCTCATTACCTTTTCATTTGAACACCCTCATGGATAGCGTGCGTATATAGTCGCATACAATCGAGCATCGATTGTATGCAACTATATACCTATTGTCTACGATTTTGCCGATCAGCGCTTGTGTCGTGTTCTTTGCATGATAGTAGATAGTAACGATTTAACATCTGTTGCTGTTTTCGTGTTATAGCTGCGGCAATTCCGCCCAGTCTTTTTCTGTAGAGCGAGTTATGCTATTAGTAGAACTTAAGGTCACAAATCAAAAAGAGTTCACGATATAATCTATTTGTGATACGCCCAGAAACTCTTCTTGATGTACCTTGCAACCTTCCTAATCGGTTCCTGTTTATCTTCCTAACAGGAAACCATGTTATTCTATCGGTACAAAGTCTTGAATTTGTCGTAAAACGCGCGTCTCGAGCGGAGTGAGACTCAATTCCAGCAGATGTATGTTACGCCGCTGAGATCCATACCCACTACAGGCACCTCCCACCTAAGCTTCACCGCCAGATCATCATAGAACAGTGCTATGAGCTGACAAAAAGTTTGCTTAGTGTGATCTTCTAAAGTCGTAAAGTCTGTCTTCTGCTAAAACATTACTATGTTTTAGCAGAAGACAGACTTTACGACTGTCTGCGATTCTGCGGAATTTTTAAAGGCGGCGACTAAGGCATAGGTCATAAAACGAACAGTGTCTACAAATATAACGGGCAATGAAAATAAACAAATGTTTGCTTACGAGTTATGTCGGTTCATTATATATATATATATATATATATATATATACGTTTTACACTTCACTGACCCATAGGTAATAATCTATTTCAAAGACACTCACAGATTAGGACGTTCCACTTACCGTCTTACTTGTGCTTGCCACAGCCAAGCGGACGGTTGCTATGCTACTCATGTGGAAACAGCGGCAGAAGCAGCAGCGAAGGTAAGAGGTTGCTGGGAGCGAACCACGCATTGGGCTGTAGCGTGTATCCGCCGAGGACTTCTGGTCCTCTAGATGGACAGATGCGTAGCTCGTTTAATCAGTGCACTTTCTCCTTCTCCGTCTCCTCCGACTCCCAGGCCTCCGAACGAAAGCTAATAACTCATGCATCACACTGAGCACTATTAATAGATCCTCATGTTCTCCACATACACTCAAATATATATATATATATATATAATTGGTGGGGCCCAATATAATATGATGCATATGGGGTGTGTTTGAGACCTGTGACTTTTTGGCTAAAAACTCTCAGATAAGGAATCTTGTGTGGGCTGGCGCATACATTGTCGTCGCAAAAGCTTAATTTGCCGGAATTGTAAAGTTCGGGTCGAGTAAGACGAATCTCACCAGAAGACAGTTTTTGAACTTTCACATTGAAAGCCCTTGTCACAGTCTGGGCAAGAGTGACTGGACTTCCGGTTAGCAATTCTTCTAAAATAGAAAAAAAAACGATTAGCATGAACTTAACCTTTGATTTTGAAGCCCGCACTTCGTGAGACGGCCTCGTTCGGACGTTCACCACCCAGTCGATTGTATTTCTATCGATTAATTTAATTGTAAACACCATGTTTCATCACCTGTGATGATATTTAACCAAAAATGTTCTTTCTACATATCGGCCGCCTCAATGAAGTAATCTTTCCTAGGGGTACGTATATTCATCAAGGTTTCAAAAGTCGAGTTAACGGAACTGCTTTATCGCATTGTTGGAGGTAGTATAAATAAAAAAATAAAATAAACACGTTGATAAACACGACTGTATGAAAATACGTCTGCAAAGGTCACGTTGAGCAGGTTGGCTATTGTATCGCCTGTAACATCACACACAATATTCAGTAAGGTTGATACCCTCAGATAATGAGTCAGGTTTTGTGGTTTTATATCTGGTATATAAATGTATGCTTATATGGGTTATTTTATATATAATACTTTTATTCTATATTTTACACACACACACATATATATATATATATATATATATATATATATATATATATATAATTTGCGTTTATTTTATGGGGTCTTTTATATATAGGAAGCATATGTTTACGTTTTGAAACATTCTACTTGTGCGAATGCCTTGAATGAATCGGATTTGATTACATAATTAGATTTCTGGACTAAGTGTGCAGAGCTCCACGGAGACTATGTCGAGAAATAAAAGCAAAACGTCCTATTGCTCTATTATATGATTGTTTAATTTACTTCATTTACTGACTGACCGGCTTTAATATATTAGACGCTATTATTGCTCGCCTGGAGGTGTCGCCTCTTAGACTTCGAGTTTTGTTAAGTAGGAAAACCCATGATGTTTCCAAGAATGCGCTAATTAACTAAATGAAGTTTTCGGGCTGAACCCTCAGCCAAGATTTAACGTCCACGGAACTGTTTTTTTCACATTGCTTCATAGACGGACCCCCATAAATTACAAATGTGCAGCGGCTGGGGTTCGAACCCGCGCACCTATGTGTCTCTCCCGGTTGCGAAGGCGGAGACTTCATCCACTACGCCACCGGGCCTCCGACGCGCTAATTAACTACTTACTACTACTACTACAGGAAAGTACATGTTTAACCCCTATATATTTCTTAGAATATCCTCCTAGAAATAGAGCAGGTTGGCGAGGACTTTCTTCGGCAGCGAACCAGCGTATCTCACTGAGGGGATAAACCATAATTTACGATTTCCGACTTTTCCGATTAAAAACCACACGCGTCAAGGATCAAGAAAGTTCATAGTATGGCACAGCCATATGCACACCTGCTTGTTGCTCACCATTACAACCACCTTTGTGTACACAAACCTTTACCGTTTCTGCCATAGAAAATCGTATTAGTATTGTTTGTTTGATTCATTGTAGTAGTTTGATTGTGGCTTAGGCGGCTAACGCACCGTTCGAAACGGGGCGTTGCCATGGCAACCACGGTTAGCAAAACATCGCTGGTTCGAGCCCTGGCCGTGCTGGTTGAATTTGTTGGACGTGGTTGCCATTGCCTTGCTGCTGCATACCTCTGCTGGAGAAAGCCTATATCATTCCAGTACGAGAACGCGATGACGATAGATGCATTTAGACGATATCGTGCCACAGGCAACTTAGCCCACTACGAGCGTCTAAAATGTGGTTGTCAGAGCGTTAAAAAAAAGTATTAATTAACGTTTAGCCTATGCATACCGGCTGCATGGGCTATGCAGCCGGTATGCATATGTGCAGATTATATCTACACATATCCAAATGTAATCTAATAGTTAGGCGTAATTTGTTCTTAGTAAATGCGTTGGCAACCTTGCAAATCGTTGTTCTGTAATAACAACGTTAACGTTTATCTACTCGTGATTATGTTTTGTTTAGTGTAATTGGTCGGCAGATAGTCTGTCTGCTAAACACCTCTGCATAAGATTGGAGCTTGTCAAGGCGCCCTGGCGCTATCACAGATTAGCTTAGTCTATCGTTACATTTGTGTAATCTCGACGTGCGACCCTCTGCGACCCCCGGTTGTGAATTGCGATCCAACTTTATCACTATGTCGTGTAGAAGGTGTGTTTGAAATTTTACAGCGAAGACTTGGCAAGGATTACATGGACATTGTTATCACTCAGCAATATGCCTGTTGACAGGTTGTCAGGATCAACTAGAGGGATCAACCCGGCAAGAGTCTTTTCTCCAAGAGGCAATCTTGAGTAGCCTCGCCTCTGGCTTTTGATACGCGATGTCATAGCTGCTGCCATGAGTTGAGCTCTTGTGCTTTCTTCCCCGTAATTTTGAATATGGCACTGACAGTGACGACCCCTTGGAGGTGTGGGGGGGGAGGGGGGTTGCGCGTGTCTTTGTGACTTCCGGCAGGCTCGACTTAGGTGGATAAGGCTATCAACTGCTAACAAGGATACGTCGGCTCTCTACGGCTATGCTTTTGGATATTTCATACAAACCCCTCAATGGGTCATTAACGTACGCTGTATATTGCTGCAGCTGTGACAACTATGTTATACAGACAGCCTTTCCACATGCGGCGCCGTTGACAAGGCAACAATTACCGAGCGCCGAGAGGTCCTCTCATCTACACGAATACGCATATCTTTTCTAATGCCCAGTTCCCTTATAGTGCAGATATGACAATGTCACCGGCACGTGCAAACTCGGACTCGGAAGTAAATCTTGCCTTGTCATAGGCCCTGCTGAAATTTCCTTTGTTCAAGGCTTTGGAACACGTCCTAATCATCCCAGACTGGGCAATGCACGGATTTACACTAGCATAAAAGCGTTGTAAACAAATAAGCCTTACTTACCGTTCTCTTTAGGAAAAACGATATAACATAGGCAGAATGCAGGCGAGTACCTAGTCAATCAGCGCCTAAGTAGACAGCGCCCGTTAAAAACAAATAAAAACGACGAAAAACGCATAACGCTTGTGTACGCGCTCTGGCAACGCTGACATCAATTAATCGGGTACAAGGGGTGTTTGCCACGATCTCTTTAAAATACGTGCGTGTGCCTATACGTATTACTGTAAGAAGGAGCGGTGCTGCCTCATGGGAGAGCGGTTTGTAACAAAAATAAGTTCACATATAAGTATTTGTTGTTTTTGTTGTTGTTAATGCGGCTATTCTTGTTTTGACTTGTGTTGCTGCCACGCGTATTGCATGTTTGATCTAGCATGCACCTTAATATTTGCATCAAGTTTTAGCAAAGATAGGCAGAGTAGACAACCCGGATTTCTTAGGCTCAAGCTGGGCAGCACGTTCTCGTATGTGGACTACAAAAACAAACACACAAACTGCAGAAAAGTGTGTTCAAGCTCTTTTCGGACCGCTACCGTTCTTATTGCTGTAAATACTACTTTACTCAGCTTGGAGCCTTATAACTAAATAAAAGATAAACGCAAAACAACTCCAACAAACACTCACGTAGGCATGCGGCATATCTTTCTATCAAGCTAAGTCTAAATACAAGCTCTACTACTAAGCCTTTGTTCATTGACTTAGAAAATACGCCCGTTTTGCGCTGAGTATGCGTGCTGCACAAAATATGCTTTTATGGGATTGTTTGGGCATCTTTGAAGTTCAAGAGCAGCCCAGGTGCTCCATGATAGTGTCTTAGAAAGCCTATTCAACTTTGACGCATCAAACAAGTTCCTACTTCAGTCGATCAGAAACCTTGTCCCCGATTCAAATCGTGCGTTCCTGAATTTAGTTAGATGAGTACAGTCCTAAATGCGCATGTTTAAAGTTTCTAGTACGCTTACATTATGTATTATCTACGCGTACCGTTAAAAGTATGAAATCCATAATTCAGCGGCGTAACTGTTCATAAGAGTGAACCTCGACAGTCAATGTCTGTGTCATAACTTATAAAAGCGCGGTAGTGGCGCAAAGAATAACAAAATATTATGCGTTACAGAGCCGAGATAGCATACGAAGTTAGTACTCTCCTTAGGAGAAAATCTCTTATCCCACTTTTTCCTCGTATTTAAATCCAACTAGAGTAGCCAAAAACTTTTCGAGTAGGAGGGCCTTCAAAGGCATAGTGTTCAATGTAATACTACTCTCAAACTAACTTGGCTCTAAGAAGTGGAAACCTAAGAGCAGCCGACCTGGATTTGCTAGTTGAAACTTATGCTCAAAGATGAGCATGTAACCCGAAATACAATGCAGCGTGTCCTTGAACACGCCGATGTCAAAATGGATGCCCCTTTTGAAACTTTAAATAATGCAAGCGTCTAGTTACATTAGCTTGGCTCGTATTTCTAGTCCCATAGCAATTGTAAGATATTCATCAACCATGCTAAGACCCAATACTATCGTCATCGGAATCGCTTGTGTTTTGGTAGGAGGCTTTGAAAACTTTCAAGACAATACGCGTCACAGCCTCTTTGGTAGTAGCATCGTTCAGCAGATTTTCATTGTTTGGACCCTATCGACACGTTTAGGCGGAGTGGTATACCTTAACAATAGACAAGAGTGTTGAGAAGCCGCGGTGCAGAAACTCTCGAATGCTTTCTACTTCACAGGATCATAAAGTAATTAGTGCGAATACGATGCGTGGGACGAATATACCAACAATAGGCTCTTCGATGAGTGGTTTGTCCGAAAATACTGCTTTGCTGTAGTAATAATAATAATAATAGTAATTAAATATTATTATTATTATTATTAGGATTAAAAATGTCACAAATAGAAGATGGGTTAAACAGATGCAACTGGTAAAGACGGCACTCAGGATTAAAACGAAGTGGGATTGCAGAGTAGAATTTGCAGCTAGGGAGATTAAGTACAATAGTCAGCAATGGGCAAGAGCGAGGATATTGGAGAAAATAGTGAAATTGAAAGCAAACAAATCATATACAGACAAATGGAAATTGACGATGGATTCCAGATCGAGTTTGGCAACTATATATAGAATGGAAAAGCGGGAAAGGGGCGGGGTAGCATAGGTATACGATAATTCAAGAGCGAATGGGCTATTGGCAGATGCCAAGGCAGGAATGCTGGATGTAAGGATACAAAGAGCTAAATATGAGGAGGGGCAAAGTACAGAATGTCTAGCATGTGAGCTAGTAAATGAGTCACTCGAGCATATTGTTAAAGAATGTATAGCCCTAGGGGGGAGAGATGTAGAGCTGTCGGAGGCCCTAGCTCTAGGACCAAATGTTAGAAAGGGCCTGGTCGACATTACAAGGAAGAGGTTGTATTAATGGAAAGCAAAAACTTAGTAGGTATTGAAGTATACATGGATTATATGGATGCGTAGGTAACATATATGCTGCCGCTCTATGGCGACATGTGTATTTAGGTATACATGCCAAGCGAATAATAATAATGATAATAATAATAATCGTCTGCTACATGCCGACGAAGGTGGTCGCACGTGTCAAGAGCTCCGTAAAATTGTGACTTTTTGTTATAAAAAGAAGCATTTTATAAGCTCGATCCCAGTGCGGTAACCTCTTGGTGACTTTGTGCCTCGTCCAGAACTTGTTGCAGTGCGCTAGCGATTCCACTCGACCTATAGTGGTCGATCTGAAGAAACATTTTAACGATGACCAAGTGTTTCATTTTAAGAGCGTAGGTGAGCCATTAGCTCACCCAGTGACTGCGGAAAGTCATCTAGTGCCAACTGACACGCGGAAGTCGTCATCTCAGGGATCTTGTTACCTAAGCAGTTTACGTTCATCAACACACACAGGTGTAGGTGAACACAGGCGCTCGGTTAAGTGTCACACATCTACGAGAAGATCAGCAAAAGCCGTATTTGAAACAAAACAAAGCGAGCGGAGAGAGGACAGGCTCACAAAGCTGATGGAAAGTGAGGCGAATGACGTCGATCACGGAGGTGAGGAGGATATAGAGGAGATGTGCACGGGCACGTCGCACAACTCTCCCCCGGAGAATGTGACTGCCGAGTCTGAGTCACCTCCAGACGATAGCAGAGCTTGGCAGACTGTCGCTACAAGGAAGGAAAAGGCGGTAAAAGCTGCTATGAAGAAAGTAGCCAGAGAAGCAACAACAGGAGCTCCTGTTAGTACAAAGAGTAATAGTCGCCTGACTGTCGGCGATAAGGGGAATGAATGGCGACCGGAAATCATTTTCGAGAGCCCAAATGATCCTGAGGGTCTAAAAAAGTTGAGTTTACTGAAGATTTATACTGAAATAAGAGCAACGATACCTGGCGCGCATGCTCGTTTCACAGCACAGGGTAAACTTGCGATTCGGATCGCGCAGCCAGAGGACGAAACGGTGGCTAGGGCACTTACAAGCGTATGCGGAATAACAGTGGCTCCGCTTACCGATACGAGTGCATTCTGGGGACGCATCAGCGGAGTAAACACACAATTCCAAGAAGATGAGCTACTAGAGTGCCTAAAAGAGCAAGGCGTAGGTGAAGTAAAACGAGAAAAATACACGGCCGCAGACGCCAGCGACCAAAATAATGTTGTCAAAGTATGGAAGAACTCAGGAAGGGTCCGACTCCGATTTAATGGACCTCCTCTGCCGGAGGTGTTTATAGCAGGTGAACGCTTCCAAGTTACGCTATGTGCAGGCTCGCCTCTACAATGCCTTTCATGCCACAAGTTTGGTCATAAGGCTGCAGTGTGCACTAAAAAAAGCTAGCCCGACATGTAGGCGATGCGCCAAACCAGGACACCAAATGTGGCAATGCCAAGAGAAAGCACACTGCGCTAACTGTGGGGGTGCCCACTCAGCCAACGACAACAGATGCTCAGTAAGGCAAGTCTACAGCGAAGCTCAACGGAAAAAGCTGTACGCGAAAGTTTCTACGCGTCTGCAGGTCTCAACATCGACTGAAGACTTTCCCGCAATGAATGCGGAAAGTTCCCCGCCAGCAAACAGCAGCGATGAGCGCAAGTCGTACGCTGAAGTAACAAGAACTCCCAGCAAGCCTATTATGGGCAAAGATGGGAAGACGGTCGTGTGCCATCTTCCGACGCCTATAAAACCCAATACGGCCGACAACAAAGCAAAACAGGTTCGTGGAGCTGAACCCAGGCGCCAATCTCCTAAAGGTGCTACACAACAACAAACGCCGCGATTAATCAACGGCTTCTTAAAGATACTTGGATTATTTAGGCCACTCATTTCTGAATGGCTAAAGAAGAATCCAGTTGTCGACAATTTACTTCATTTTCTAGAGTCTGAACCAGGGAAAGCGTTTCTGACCTCTGTGTTCGAGGGCTCAGACGTAAACGCCCTTCCCCCTCTTTCAGAAACTAAGCCAACGACTAGTCCATCATCGAAATTACCAGTCAACCTTTACGTCATTCCGAAAAGCGTAGATAACCGGGATATTCAGCAAATTCACACGTGGACACAGCCAACCCATACATGCGATCAATGTGGACGAGTGTTACGAACGTTGCAGGGCCTACGAGCACACACAACGCGGATTCATAGTCCAAATCGTTTCGCACTCACCTATAACAGAACAGAGCGTCAGACAAACCAGGCTTCGGCAGATCTCCCACGTGACTTGTCATTCAGCCCTGCACTGAACAACGATGCCCTCCTGCAACTCCTGGTCCAAACGCGCAAACACCTTCGGCTGATACGAATAATACCCAGGGGCGTCAGGGAACCATGCGCAGCAGCGTTTGCAAGAGCACTGGGTGACTTCAACCGAAAGAAAGACGTAACATCATGGGTGAAGCTCTTGTCGATACCAACACTAATCTTTGCCCTTCCGAGACATAAAACTGACTCAACGCTATGCCAGCTAATCCGACGTAACATAAGAAGCCTAGAAAATACTAACCTTAATATGTACCTCACAGAAGATACATATACAACAACGCACAGAACGAAAAGCAATAAGGACCACCGCGTAGGCCTCGCAGAGCGCAAGCTGGCTGAAGGCGACATACGAGCCGCAGTACGTGCGCTGATGTCTTCTGACGTTATCGCCCCCGTCGATCATAACACAGAGGAGGAACTTAAGCGCAAGCATCCTCCGCTTGATAATAGTAGCAGCGATAATATAGAGGTAATGAATGAGCCTTCAATGGATGACCATAGACCCGTGTCAGACCTTCTAGTATTGGAGGCAGTGGGATCTTTCGCGCTAGCTTCAGGAGCAGGGCTGGATAGGCTTACGGCCACGACACCTAAAAGATATGCTAGACCAAACGATTCCATCTTCAACAAGATTGTTGGAGGAGCTCAGAGTTCTTATGGAGAACGCAATTAATGGTAGACTACCACCGTTCTGCCTCTCGATCTTCTACGGAGCAAACCTTACTGCCCTTCGGAAGAAAACAGGCTCCATACGCCCAGTTGCATGCGGACTGACTTTAAGAAGACTGGCAGCAAAGATAGCTTTGGCCACAAATGAGAGAGCAATACTCGCAGCGATAAAACCGCATCAGGTCGGTGTAGCAGTCAAGGGCGGAGCGGAAGCGGCAGTTCACGCCGCCCGAGCCTACGTTGAAGTAGAAGGACCGACGCGCGTAATGGTTAAGCTGGATTTTTGCAATGCGTTTAATTCAATCCGAAGAGATTTGCTTCTGCGGAAAGTAGAACAGCATGTTCCGGATCTACTGCCACTGGTCTGGCAAAGCTACAAAGAACCCTCACTGCTATCCTGGGATACGATGACGCCTATCGGTTCAGAAAATGGAGTTCAACAGGGAGACCCGTTAGGACCCGCGCTCTTCAGCCTTGGTATATCAGGCCTGGTCGCCCAATTGCAAAGCCCGTTCAACGTTTGGTACCTAGACGACGGAACACTCGGAGGACCGGCAGATATCGTAGCATCGGACATACGCCAAATTAGAGAATTTCAACGACAAGGAGGCCTAGCTCTTAATGCAGAAAAATGCGAAGTAACTGCTTTCGGTGGATCCCACGAAGACAGAGCACGCGCGAATGACCACAATATTAGAGATTCTACCTTCAGCGAGACAACTAGACAAAGCTGATATGGAACTACTAGGGGCCCCATTAGGCAGGCGAAGAATCCCTCAAATGCTAAACGACCAAACAGTCTTTATCGAGGGCGTATCACCTTTGCTCAAGCAAATGCATCCACAAGCGGCAATGTGTGTGTGGAGATACAGCCTGGGAGCACCCCGTTTAAACTACATACTTCGTAGTGCACCGACAGATCTCTGCCCAGATGAACTTGAGGCATATGATACTTCTACCAGAGAGATCATGAGCGAGGTGCTGAACGTCAAGCTTAACGATGAGATATGGAAGAGGGCAAGTTTACCTATCAAGGAGGGTGGACTTGGCTTAAGGAGTGCAGTAAATCTGGCTCCAGTATGTTACGCTGCTTCGCTGAACCAGTTCGGAGCTCTGTCAGAATCGTTGGTAAGCCACGATGTGCAACAGCTAATTTCACAAACATCAGGTGGAGGCTGAATGTAAGATCAGGATGAAATTGGACCCCGGCCCGTTGGAAGAACATCTATATCAGCGCAAACTAGACGGATATAGTACCAGAAAGCTAGCAAGAGACATTCAAGACTCTTTGTGTACGCGCCGTGAACAGGCGGTTTTCCGAGCCGCCAGAGATATTTCTAGTGGAGGCTGGCTTAAAGCCCTGCCATCTCCACATTTAGGCACCATGCTGGACCCAACCACTTTCCGCATGGCTGCTGCTATCAGGATAGGAGCTCCAATTTGCGAACCCTTTCCTTGCGCAGCATGCGGAAATGAGGTCGATGCCTACGGTCTACACCCACTGAGCTGTCCAAGAAGCTCTGGAAGGATTTCACGGCACATGAAGTTAAATGAAATCATCAAAAGAGCTCTTAGGAAGGCAAAGTTGCCTGCAAAACTAGAACCACGGGGCCTCGGACAAGACAACGACAAGAGACCTGACGGCGTGACCATACCATTATGGTCTCACGGCAAGTGCATGGCCTGGGATGCTACAGTGTCCTGCACAGTAGCTCCATCGTATCTCAGCCATAGCTCTGTTAGCACAGGATGGATAGCAGAGCACGCCGAACAGGAAAAGAGACGCAAATACGCAGACCTTGAAAACAGTCTTCACTTTGTACCGGTGGCTATGGAAACATTAGGACCCATCAGCAGTGGAACAGCAAAATTCATTCGGGATCTGGCCAGGAGAATGACAGCAACAACGGGGGACCAGCGCAAAGGCGAATATCTGAGACAGCTTCTGTCTCTCTATAATCGGCGCCATGGGATGAGCAGCTAAATACGTGCTTGAATCGACGCGACACGTTCGAACCTCACAACTGTATTCTGATAACACAATTACGAATTGAATAAATAATAATAAAAAAAAAAAATAATAATAATAATAATAATAATAATAATAATAATAATAATAATAATCAAGATTCTGCATTTACCTTATTTTTGTTGCAAATTATAAAACAGAGTAAATGTGGCTGGCCTTGAATTCGAGCAAAGCAGGTCTCCCAAATGCGAGGTAATGATTCTGCCGCAAAACTACCTCGCTTAGTCCTTAGTTAGAGACAGCCCGGTACGAAGCCTAATGTTGTGGGCCGCAATAAGGTGTCCGTCGTCTCCTCTCCAGCAATAAATGGATCCGCTCGGCAAAGCAAGACGTGCCAGGTTTTACGGCGAACATTTGCTGGTAAACTTGTTAGGGTTGCAGGGGAAAGAGCTAGATATTGGAAAGTTATCGAGCTTATTGGTTAATCTAGCAGATATACAGACTCAGTGTAAGGTTACCTGAACTGTGACGGCTGGATCTAAAATTAATGAACATCCCAAGACAGCGTCTTAGATAGCGTCTAATGCATAGCATCATTGTTCTTTGTTTGTTCCAAAAAAAATTATCTGATATCTTGCTAATCATGTGGTACCATAGCATAGTCTGATATTGCGCTAATCATCAGTGGTATGATATCACGGCCTATTACCGCGCTAACCTTGTGGACAAAACGTGCAACATGACCAACAATTAATATAAAATAGATGGCTGTAAAAACGACAGTAGGGCTTTAAACAATAATTCAACGCGTAACATGAGGGATATTTCCGGCATAAACTTCAATAAAGTGTCGCATAGATGCTTTAGAAATTTGAGTTTAACGATATATGTCCGACTGTTCTAAAGGATAACCTTATAGAATGTGGGTGGAGTTCATCATTGATTTGAACGGTTCCGCAAAACTACTAAGAAACATTGTAAGCTTACTGTTCTACGCATTTTGTAGTCGCTAATCAACTCGCTTTAATTATATACTATATTGTCATATTATTGCTGTTGCTCAAAGACACGCCGTTTGGTACCAGTTCCGAAATATGTATATTTGCACACCTCTATCGCTTAGCCGACACCGCAAAGGAATTGAAGAACAAATCCCGACCGGGCCCCAAGAGAATTTGTAATAAACGTATCCCAATCCACACATTCGGACTTTCGACGGGTTCGATCTCTAAAGCATCTCTGTTCGTCACATTCGCAAAATGCAAAAATCTTGAGAGTGAATCCTCTGTAAGGGCCGCTTGCTGGGTGACGCAGGTGTAGCAGTCTCCCCACGGCAGTCGTAGTATAAGCAAAAGTGTTCTAAGAAATAGGGAGCATAAAAACGTAGCCGACGGAAGCAAGGGGTCAGCAATCAGGAACGCTGACTTGACAAGAGGCTGGCCTTGTCCTGGCCCCTGCGCGGAAGAGCCACAACGTTGATTGTCGATCTGAAAATGGCAGCGTTTGGTCGAATCAGTCGCCGGCGACTACCGTTGTCGATTGCCGGACCTATCGGCAAAGATAGTGTTTTTTTTTCGACTTGAGGAAGCATATCTAAGTTATGTCACGTCTCGGCCGTCAACGCACGTGTTCGACGGGTAATAGTTACTTCTATTTCTATTTCGCTTACTATAAGGTAAGTCAAAAAGTTCGTCGGCTTTTTTACCCGATTTTAAAGAGCCTTATTTATGCAGACAACAGTATTTTTATTCAATGATATATTGACCGTTTTGTTCGATAACCTTCGCCCATCGCCTCGGTAGATCCATGATTCCTTTCTCCCAGAACGTCTTGTCCTTCTCGTCGAAATACTGAGTGAGGTGATTTTTTATAGCCTCCAAAGGTTCAAATGTTGTGCCATCAAGGGAGTTCTGGAGAGACCTGAACAAGTAATAATCAGATGGTGCGAGGTCGGGACTATAAGCTGGGTGCGGCAGCACATCCAGTCAAACTCCGCCAATTTTTGCCGGGTGGCCAAACTTTTGTGTGTTGTCGCCTTATCATGTTGAAAAGTGACGCCCCACCTGTTTGACAATTCCGGGCGCTTCGTTGCTACTGCAGCCTTCAAATATTTGAGTTGTCTGCAGTAGACGACGGAGTTGATCGTCTGACCCATTGGAAGCAGCTCAAAATACACGACGCCCTTACAGTCCCACCAGCAGCACAGCATAACCTTCTTCTGATGAATTTCGGGTTTAGGGATAGCTGCGGCCTGAGAACCTCTGGGGACCCAACTTCTTTTCTGTGTTACGTTTCTGTAGAGTATCCATTTTTGATCGCCGGTTATCAATCTCCTCAGAAATGGCTCATTCGAGTTCTTCCGGAGGAGTGCGTGACAGGTATCGACTCGCCCTTCAAGCTGCCTATTATTGAGGTCGTGTGGTAGCCAGATATTCCGCTTGCACGAGAAACCTGCATCATGGAGGCGATTCCAAACGGTTCCGTGGGAGACTCCCGTTACATCTTCAATTTCTTTTATGGTCAAACCTGGGTTCGAAGTAACCAGGCTTATGACTTCGTCGGTCTCCACAACATTGGGTCGTCCTGACCTCGGTTCATCTTCAAGATTAAAGTTTCCAGCTTTGAAACGGGCAAATCGCTTTTCGACTGTGGATTTGTGTACTGCGTTTTCGCCGTAGACTGCACATAACCTTCGGGTTGTTTGCGCTGCACTTATGCCTTCACGGTAGGAGAACAACATAATGTATCGAAAATGCGTATTTTTGTCCTCCATTGCAAACAGCTGCCAATTCCGCAAACGAAACGGTAAAGTTGGAACCGGTATACCGTCGCGCCGCCACGGATCTGCTCCTGAATGTAAACTCCCAGCCGCACTCTCAGGCGGCCCTGCTGCAGAGGGCGGGAATTTTTTTTCTTTTATTGCCTACAATATTGTGGAAAAGTCACATTTAATTTCAGATTAACAGTCAATTCAAAAACTTTTAAAGCGACTTCGAACTTCTCGAACATCGTAAGTTTGAGCCTGTTTTTCAGGCCTGAAGCCGTATGTCATGCACGTGTCAGTGAGTGGTCAGAATCATATCTTTTGCGGGGCATCTCAGACGCGTCTTAGTAATAACGCCTCAATAATAACGTTTGGTCAGCGGGTCTTCAGAAAATCAGATCGCCGTTGTAGCCCGTTAGGCTTTAGTATGATCACGATCCCTGGTTATTTCTATGTTCGCGGCATTTATCCAGTGGTAAAGATTTTTTGTCCACTCGTACCAACACGTTCAGAAAATTATTAAAGAACATTTTGACAGCTATTATAGGTGTTTCATAAATCAAGTTAATAATAATATAGTAAGTCAATACCATTGCCTGGAATGAAATATATTGAATGCAAATTAACAAAAAACGCTTAAGTTTGGCTTATGATTATTCTCGGTTACTTTCTTTATTATATATTTAGATTTAGGACTAAAAGAAAAATGCTTTTAATTGTTAATGAAATAAGTGCATATTTAAATGTGTGTCATTTTATATTACCTTATTTGAGACGGTGATACTCTAAGGACCTTATTTTCAATCATTTTTATTTTTTATTTCAAATCACAGTACTGCTCATTAGTGATGCTTGTTTCGAGATCAAATGTACCTGTAAGGACTTACAAATATTTAGAGCTACATACGAGCCTTGAAAATTCTATGGATGGCAACAGCTCCCGAATGTTATTTTGCCTGTGCTTGGACTTTTTTAAATTTCAGACATTTCAATATGATCCTACTCCCGTCATTCGTAATCTATAAGTAGAAGCTGCCAATTCCACTAGCTCCTACTCAAGAAAAAAGTTAAATCAGTCTCGCTCTCTGTTATATTCACCTTCCAGCTGCCTCTCTCCTGATGAATCTCGCTGCAATTGACCTATCTGTTTGTAATAGCCAGTGATTTATTTGGTTATCTAAGTAGAACTGACGTTGCCCACCTTTGGGTTAGTACTGTGTTGTGTATAACGTCCGGTTTGCTGCGGCAGCAACTTAATTGCATCATGAGAATGCCTACTCATAATTGAAAAATTTAAGAATAGCTACTGTTGAATCAGAAAAATGAAGATCGCCTGAAGATTTAGGCAGCCGTTATTTATATTTTCACCTGGTGTGATAATATGGTAATCTCAGTTCCGAAGTGCGTGGTTCTGAACAACTTTCGAAAACGTCACGTATCAGCGAAAGGATTTTCCTATACCCGAGGTAACATTTTACAAGCCCCTAGCAGTCACGTTCAATAGGCATCTGAAGTTTCGGCCACACATTGCCGATTCAGCAAAACCTGCTTCTCGACACAGCAATCTTATACTGATAGTGTTTTCATTACCAGATGTCTACAAAGATTTACCCCTTTATGAGGCCCTAGTCGTGCCAAAATAGTCACACTGCGCCACGCGCGCGTACTCTTTTACGACAAGGATATAGATGTATGCTGCAGCGTGTTCACGACAAGCTTTAAAACAGAGTCTCAAGAAGACGCAACTTAACGCGTGGCAGAGCCTTAATCCCAAGTGTCGCGGATTACCAGTGTCGTGTTGACCACCGTATTCTTAGAGATCTCATACGCAACTATCTGATTTATACGTACTATCACGTGAGATTAATCAGCATACGGAGTACCGCCTCTATTCAACCGCCTGAGACTGCCCTTGTGGCAGTCGTTAACCACTCATTTGTTTAGCACAGACAGCTCACCTAGCCCGCGATTGCGAGCAATCCATTTCCCTTGTTCGACCTCATTTTGGAAGGAAAGGAGATTTTTGTATTGTATTGCAATAACGCTTGCTATCTGCCAGTGATAGTGAACCCTATCTGGCAGAGTCTGAATCACCGCGTTACTCTAACTGATTCTGTCTGCTCCTTTGTTCCAGTTTGGAATCCGTTTAATCATCTCCGCTGAACCTTCTGCGCGGTAAGCGCCTTCTCGTAGCTTTGGCGTCCTTTATTCTGTAGACAGGACACGCAGCTGGGATTACCTTATGTCCCTCTGAGTTACATTTATAGAATTATGTCCATCCTCACATTGTTTTGCTGTGTGACAAAGTGTATCGAAACTGGGACACTTTTAAATGCATATACCGATAGCTAAATTAATTGTTACACAGTATAGCCCGCTCTTAAATATTCGTGCAGTAGAGATACTTACCCATGCCCTGTCGGACTATGTCTAAGCTGTGTAATATATATATATATATATATATATATATATATATATATATGTATATATATATATATATATATATATATATATATTACATTTCATATTCCACTGTAACTTCAAAATGAAATAAAACGATAATAAAAATATAACTATATATACAGAATATCTATTTATATTAGTCTTTGAACTAGACTAATAAGTTTTGTACTCAAATGTCCCGATACGTGCATCGAATTTATTTCAGCGTGGTTTCGCATGCACTCGTCGACAGATGTACTTACTCTACGTGGGTGCGAAACTTTAAACCGCCATCAGTGGCGCGCAATGAACGTATACAACAGTCCCCAATGCACACAAATTCAATTTTCAAATCTAATTCTCCTCGATTGTTTCAAGGGGAGGACAATTCAAGTGCAGCACGATTTACATACAACAACATTTGGTAGACTTAACAATTACGTACAATGATAATTCAGCAACTATATCAACTGCACAACCTGTATGCTAGGCGCCATGAAAATACCTTATTAATTAATTTTGATTTGGCTATTCGTATTAATGGTACGGTGTGAAAAATCTTAGATAATTACTGCGAGTTGTAGAATATTCATTATTATTTTCTGAATTCGATTACGATTGTATGGAGATAAGTTATAGGGTCTACGGGTATAGAAGTCCACACAATGCCACCTACTCGTCGTATGAGTTTAGATTGTGCGCGCTTAACTGTTTCTGTGTATTTCTTGAGATACGGTCGTAAGAATTCGCTACAGTACGTATATTTTGATATAATTATACTATTGCAAGACAAAATTCAGGATTTTTTTTGTATAAAACATTATTATTATTATATTGTGTTGCAAATACGACTTGCCGGATATGTGAACTGATGTTTTATTTTTCATGTGCTCAACAACAGGGATAGCCAAACCGTTTAGAATTTACTTATGCCTTAATCAGCCTTCTGATGACACAAAAAAACATATTATCAACTAGATTTTTTTTCTTTTAGAAAAAAAGGGATACAGGCTTCTGATGATTGGGCAAACGCTCTATAGCTATGTACATTGGACTGAACACCTTAGCCGAAATATATGGCTAAATATAGTGTAATAACAAGATAGTCGACCACATGTACATCATTTAATCGAACTAATCCTCGTATATCTCTAAGGTAAGCTATTTGCCTCCGTCCGCGCGGTGGATCACCTTCTTGAATGAATATATATATATATATATATATATGTATGTATATATATATATATATATATATATATATATAGCGCATCAGTCCCGTAGACCACGCCGCAATATATATATATATATATAGTATAACTCATTTTCTAAAAAAGCTATAGGCTCTCTTTATACAGCCAACAGCTAGTGAAATGAGTATACCCGCGTTTTGCGTAATAGGATAGTGGGATTCGTCTCAATGCACAACACGACGCAGGTCTGCACTGTCTATGTACGATTAGTGGATAGACTGTAGTCACGCATTTTGCATGTAGCTTTTAGCGGAGCAAGATGAACGTATTAGAACGGCTGTACAAATTTGAAATTTGGCGCGTTTTAAGAGCAGTCTCAGAGCATGGTCCGGAAGCTTCTAGTGTTCTTTGCAAACCAGCTGTCGGCGCAGAGAAGACTTTTCTCGACAAGATAGTTATTAAATGCACACATGTGCCAGTGCCAGCTGTAGCTGTAGTTCCAGTCGACATAAAACGCACTGCGAAACGAACAACAGCTGACCTTTAGCAGTGGTACATAACAAGATCGTGGAGGCATGCTGAACAACAGACCAATGCACGTTTCCGCTGCGTGACGCCATTCATGCTACCCGGCGTATCCGTAAAGCCCAACTAGAGCGGGTAAACGCTGCAACGACCAATTTACCACCCAACGAACAGAGAGGAAAAGAGGGTGATTTTTCTTCGGGCGAATGCCCGTAAACACCGGATTCCGGAAAGCAAATTAACAAAGCCTTTCGAAAAGGAGAACAGTAACATTTCTTCTGTTCTCTGAACGGACTTACATTTGAAATTGAACCTCTCTTGAGACAAAAAGAAAGGAACAAGAAAAGCAAAAGAGACCGCGAATCTTTTGCCGCTGAGAGTTCGAAAACTCGAAACGAAGTCCAAATTAATGGACCCTTTTGTCTGACCCTTAGGCAATGCTCAGCCCGCAGTTGTTGCCGCCCGAAACAAAAATACAAATTCTGTCATCTGCGTTCAATGCTCGATCCATGTACTGTGTATTCTAAGCATCTATATATATATATGCGTGTTTGTAGATATAATATTTATTACCTGACATGGGGCCGAAGGACTATTTTCTCACTCTTCCGCATAGTGACGTGTGAGTTCAGATCCCGCCCAATTGTGAGTAGTTCCACCGCTGTTAATGTAATTCTTAAAATAAAAAAATCGAGTTGATTCTCACATGGGATAAAATGGCAAACAACATCGGTGGCACAACAACCGTACCCAATAAATGAACTGCGTACATTGTTATTTGCTACAACATTGAGCAAGGAGTGTTTCAAGCAACTTAAGTCGACTATTGGAGATAAAGTCCTACCTAAAAGGAGCGTGTATGAATGCTTGCAGATATTTCGAACTGGAAAAGCGCAAGTTGTGCTTGGTGTCGGGGCTTCTGTGGTCACAGCAGCCTAAAGGGGTACCTTCGGCTTCTCCGACTCGAAATAGCAAAGTAGGTGAGTCCCGTTTGAAACATAGAACTACGTTCTTGAACGGCTTTTTCCTGACCCCTTTGCTGAGACACTCCGTGGATGCGTGCGTGAAACCTCGAAACTGAAGTACAAGTCGCCGTCTCCAGTGTGTAGTCGCCTATTATTGACACCGCAAGTATTTGTTTGGCTGTGTCGATAGCTGGGCCCTACATCACGTAAACCAGAAGTTCTGCTTGAGGAAAACTTAAATCTGGTAAACAATGTTGAACATCTTTATTAGAAATCGTTTCGAAAATTCCGTCTTCCATGTACATTTGTTTTTTTTGTATGATCACCCTTACATGCACCTATTGAGCCAGCCTGAACTCACTGTTTTAGTTTCTCCCGCTGTTTCTGTTCGCCCGACCCAATTCGACGAGTAGATTTCTTCTGGCCAGTCACAAAAGCATGGCCATTTTCATTATCACCGTAGACCGATTGCTTTCTCTGTTTTGCAGCGTAGATATAGTCATTCTTTGACTGATGTTGTGTCGATTATTAAGATTCCCTCAATACTATTAGCATTGGTCGTCATTATTGCTAATAGCACTCCGAAGTCTACTTATATCTAGACTAGAGCGGAGAGATTCGTCCGCAGGTTTTACAGGCATGTTTCGGCAGGTCACGGCAAACTATATATATATATATATATATACCTTGGTTGTTCGAGTGTTCCTATCCAATTTTAAGTACACTTAAAATATAAATAAGCTTGTTAATTCTGCTGGGGCAAATTTGAATTTTTTTCAACGCTCTGACAATCACATTTTAGACGCTCGTAAAAAAATGCGCTGGGTTGTGACTTTAGTCACTATTACGTCGGAATTTCTCGTAGAAGGGATATTTATATATGCGTACTAAACGTCTACGTTTAGAAGTGCCTAACATGTCTATTTAGGGTAACAAGTCCTAGTAACATACGTAATAAGCTGAATGCAAGTGGCTGCCTGTGTCGCTTGTTCGACCTCTGGTGTGCTCAATCGCAGGATCGATTCCGGTGTGAGGATCTATCTCTTATGTTCGAACATGTCAGGAATGTATATACAACGGATATCGGAACAAAGATGACACACTGCGGTGGCGCACTTGGATTTTGCGATGGTCATTCCACGCTGTCATAAAGATTTCTAGTTCAAAATGCCCACATTTAAGTGCAACATTTTTACGAGCGCGGCCGGAAAAGTTCCGCCTGGATTAAATAGCGAATCAGATAGCGTGAAAGATTCCAACCCATGCAACATTCCGACAAAAATATCTTCTCTGGATCTAAAGTAATTGTTTAAGATGGACTCTCGGGAGTCAGAGCACATACCGGGAACAGTTCGACCGTGGTTGATTGGATGCATATATATATATATATATATATATATATATATACCTAGATCTAAACATACACACATATATATATATATATATATATATATATATATATATATATTTGTTTAGATCTAGGCATCCCAGCCGTTCTTTATTAGAAACATATTTAGATACCCATTAGTTTATATATATATATATATATATATAGATACCCATTAGTTTATATATATATATATATATATATATATATAGACGTTGGGAATGATTCATATAGCGTATGCATACACTTGTATGGAGAGAGAGAGAGAGAGAGAGATATAGACGAAGATTTCCTAGTATCCAGAGTGGGTGTGCCTAGGACCTTAAGAAAACTTCTGGCGATCTCTGCCTTAGCAAGAAGAAAAGACCTTGAAGCATCGAGTAGAGCCGTGCTTAGTTCGGACAGGAACTTGACGATGGACCGGAGACTAAACCTTCTTTATCCCTACGTAGCGTATATATATATATATATATATATATGCAACGCAATCATGCGCACGTGCATACATATGTATATATATATGTGTATACATATGTATATACATAAATGCATATGTACACATTGGTGCGGATAGACCAACTAGGATTCCCGATTGGTCTGTCATATGCAGAAACAAATATCCATACGCACGCCTATATATATACATATATATATATATATATATATATATATATATATACGTACAGCTCACGGACTCGGCAATGTTCTCCCTCTCTCTCTTCCTTCCGTTCACCCAGAGAACTAAACATATATGCAATGGCAAGAAAAAAGGAAACGCAGATGGCGAAATAAACATGCAGGCAGATAGATAGATATATAAGTAAATAGATAAATAGGTGCGTGCTTATATTGGAGGAGGGCAGTAGCGTGGCCACAGGTTAGTTCAGCCACCATTCGGTATCGGGGACCGGGTAAAACACTAGTGAGTGGGCAATTGCCTGCCTGACTTCATTGGATTCCAGCCTCCGGACTACCACCACCACCACCGCCTGCAAAAGGGCAGAGGCAAGGAACCGACAAGAGAAGAACGAGGAGTGGGGAGGGGCCCATCCATCTGTCCTTCCATGGACGTGGCCCTGCCCGGCTGACTAGGCTGATGGTTGTTGTTATTGTTGTTGTTGCTGTTGTTGTTGCTACTGCTGTTGTTGTCCTTCACTCAGCAGCGGTCAGCACGAATAAAAGTAGCAGCAACAGCAGAACCCCACCCTCCTCCTGCTGCTGCAGGAAAGCCATCGTCGGTGATTGAGCCGAATATGCTGTTTCCGCTGTTGCTATAGCTGCTTTTGTTGTTGTTGTTGTTGTTGTTGTTGGTGCTGTTGTTGTTGTTACTGCTCTCTTTTGTTGCTGTTGTTGATATTGTTTCTACTGGTGCCACCGTTGCCGCGTCCGCCGTCTGTCCACAATAGCCCTGTTTTGCCAAAATTGGAACACACCAGCCATCGGGGACGGGCGAACCCCCACGAACGTGTGGTCAGTGCTACTACATACTTAGTGTGTCTGCCGCTGCGATTGTGCTTTGTTCGTTCATCTACGTCGGCGAAGCTACCGCCAGCATCAGCATCACCACCATGGTCCTTGCCCTCACCACCACCAACGCCACCACGATCTCCATCACGGCGTACGCGATGCTGAAACTTGCTGAGCCGACGGTAGGGCCACGTAAGCTTTGCCTTCATGTTAGACGGCCTACGCGTATTTAGGGGGACCAAGGGTTGGCGGCAGCGGATAGGGGTCGACGGTAGTGATCGACCGCGCGAAACCAGGGAGTTATAGCGGGAAGCCGCTGTTGTTGTTCTTGTTGTTGTTGTTGTTGTTGTTGTTGTATTGCTTGGCTCTCGCATTTGCAGTTTGCCTGGCCTCCTGGTGACCCGTGTTAAACATAAGCACCGGACACAGGCCTACGAGGGCGACAATGATGATATTACGTATTTGCAGTCGCTTGTCTATAGATTTGCGTTAGCGGCATGAGCAGATGCGAAACGTACAGCGAGAAAATACAAAAGATACAGTGAGATGATTGAGCTGCTGTATTAATAGCCTGCAAATCTCGTAGTACGGCCCACATCCTCAAAAAGCGACGTCGCAATGAACGCTTGGCCGCCACACGCCAGTTATTCCTGTGGTAACTTTTCTGACACCTCTTGCTTAAAATTCCTAAAAACAAAAGGATCGAGGGGCCACGCTTTCACGGTCTACACTTGTACTGAAAGCTAAGATCAAACCAGCATTTACCCTTTTGCTCTATGCGAGATTTTTGTTCTCGCTGGGCTGGCCTTAGGAGGTTATTTTTTTGACAGATGTACTGCCCCAGTCAAACTCCCCACCTGACTATGTCCTCAATATAAATCACATCAAATTCTTTGAGCAATGCTTATTGAGAATAGATGATAAAACCATAGACCTCTGAGAGCCAGCGGCCATGCTCAACAACCTCTCAGAAGTGTTTTTAAGTCTAGCCTCTTGTGGACGGTTTGTATCTATCTGGCAGCTGCTAACATTTTTCCTCTCTTATCACGGGTTGCTAACAGTGTTTACAGCCATGGGTGTCCGACATCGGATGCGGGGGAGAACGGCTTATGGTAGTCATATCACGAATCGAACCGCCATCGATATGGTACAAAATGAGGTACAGAAAGTGTACATTCTTAAGGTGATTATATGGACATTAACCGTAATACATACCACTACTACTACTAATAATAATAATATTAATAATAACAAGGAAATTAACGTGAAAGTTATAAAAGAACATACCTCAGGACCCAAATGTTTGCCGTTCTCACTGCGACTGCTTGCCACAAACACGACGGTCTAGTTTCTCCATTAAACAATTCGTTTAGCCGCAATAGCGCCTTTTATGAAGCGATTTCCGACATCAGTACAACAGATGCTGGGTAATTTTACTCCCACACGTGCTAAACAAGACGCTTCCCCTGTTCCATTGGGGAAAAATTATTTTATAAACAAGTTTTACCACCCCGTAGAATGTGGAGACATTAATTTAGGAACGCACTGCATATATATATATATATATATATATATATATTCTTGTAAAGGCTGATGCCCGTTGCAAAGTGCCGCACGACGAAGACCGATTTGCTATTCAGCTGATTGATGTCGGTCGGTGTGGATCTGCGCCCGGAACGAACGCAGCTAGCTAGCTAGATGGGAGTAGTAATAGATCTAAATGAGTGAATTCTCTTCAATAAATCTTCATTCAGGTTATTTCTCGGCCATCCGAATTCTCGTTCGTTCGGCTGCGCTCGTTGGCACCACGCTGAAGGACAACGCTAGCTATCGTGCTGGTAGTGGTGATGGTGGTGGTGAAAGAAGATTCCGGCCTTCTGCTGCGAAAGCCAGCAACAGCCGCAGTCGCAGCAGCAGCATTGGGAAAAGAACGAGAAATAGGAGAAAAAGGAAAAAAGGAAGATGAGCAGACAAGCTGAGAGCAGCGAACGCCTGGCGGGTGGAGAATTGGCATTGGTGGGGGATGGGTCATGGATGCTATCTATCTATCTCTCTCTCTATCGACAATTCTTTCTCAACTTGGCAGCGATGGCAAAGTAGGGGGGGGGGGCGACACGACGGAGAATCTTCCATTCGCGGGGTGGCGTGCTGCTGCTGGCAATGTCCGCGTTACGAGAAGATGACTCGACGTTAGAAGACCTTGTCAGAACGCGCTCAGCCGTAATATGGATCTCTATACGGGCGGCGAAGACGGTCGGCGGCCGTGCCATCGTTCGCTGTGTCGACGACGAGACGGTCTCGGCTGAGCAGGAAGAAAATTTTTCCACAGAGTTGAGCAAGTTCCTCGAGTCGAGGAAGCGGACGACGCTAAAGGCGGAACGCCGCAGAGCCGGTCGATGGCGCGACAGGCTGCGCCACGAAAAGCCAGACCAACAAATAGGATTGACGAAGTTGAAAACTCGCTCTCGGTCTCCCCACGCCTCTCTCTCTCCCTTCCCATCTCCCTCCCCCTCTCTCTCCATCCCTCTCTCTCTGTGTCTCCATCTCTCTCTTTTGGTCTCTGCCCACCGTTTCATTGGGATTTTTTCTCTTTATTTTCTGTTAGTGTCGTTTCTTTGGCTGCGTGCGTGACTGGCTTTGCAGCTGGGCTCCGATAAGTGAACAGGCCATGCGGTGCGTGCTCTCCTCCGCCCTACAGCGCAACATACACGCTCGTACAAACGAACTGACGAACGCCGCGTGCCAGTAGTCATGATTGGGTTGTGCCACAATCGACATGACCAGATGCACGCCTCTCAGCAGTTCGGGTGCCTAGTAGACGTTCGCTGGATTAGAGTATAGCGCCCACACTCATTTGGACCGTTGTGGAGTTATGAAACAAGCGCTACAGATGACGAACCACGCTACGCAAACACCTACATTGTTCACCCTTCCACCGCTAATCGGCGGTACGTCACGCATGTTTTCCAGGTGCAATGACGTGACACAAGAACGAGGAGGACAATGTTCCCATCCATGGCGTGACAAAGTTTCCATCGTTTGAGTGCGTTCTCGCTACGCAAGTAAGCTGCGTAAGCTAGAAAAAGCTTTGCTCTATGAAACCTTTCGTAAAGAACACACACATATATATATATATATATATATATATATATATATATATATATGTAAACCTTGACTTTTTTCCCAGAACTCAAATCAGGATTACGTCTATGATATGATGTGATGCCATAAGGTGAACTTCCGCTGTGGCTTTGCAAGAATTTTTGTTTAAGCACGCATTCCTCTACAACTCTCAACTCTTTATCTTCAGTAGTAATGACGGGACAGGGTCACGCATACGTGTTTTGTTTTCTCCCTGTATACTTATTTTGCCGTACAATGAAATAATATAGAGCCCTCGAACAAAATAATTTACAATTTGTAAATTTACATAGTAAGCATGTGGCAGGCTTAGGCGTTGTGTACGGCACTGAGCAATTGTACTTTAAACGAATATACTCACAGACACCAGCTTTTTTAAGCAAGAGTATCGTTTGCGCTGGCGCAGCACGTAGCTATAGTAACTATTATTTTAATACCAGGCGATCTGTTTCTACAATTTGGTATACAAAGCTATTTAACGACAAATACCCACACGAGTAGATTACCTAACTTTTCAAGCCTCGACGCTCAACTCTAATAATAACAACAATAAAAAGAAAATAAAAAGTAGCATCAAACAGATTGGCGCATACATCAACCTGCTCGTTATTGGATGAAATCGAAGCAATGCTTTTGACAAAAACGACACAAAAATCGGAATCAATAGAAGTATACGGCAGAGGGCGCAGGCACAATCAGGTCAGATAGACATAAACAATTATTTAAGTAAATAAAATGAATGAACAATAACTTGAGGAAGGGTAACTACAATAAACGACAGAAGGCAGAATAAATTACAGAAAAAAATTGAGTCAAACAAAGAGAGAGTAACGCAAAACGGTACCATAAATGTGCGCGGCTGACAAACGCTAAGCTTCTGTTATTAAGGACACTTTCTTATTGGGCTCATTTGAGGTGTACCTAAAACGTACGGTAGGCTTCAATCTATTTATCAACTTCCAGTTAACAATCTCTTCTTGTACTATTTTCAAAGAAAGCAAATGTTGTTGAGCTAGCAATGCCCGCCGTCAGCTACCCCAAAGTTTAGACTAAGTCGTACGACATTTTGACCTAAAGTATAAGGTCCAATTGCTTTATAAATTGGGCTTTCAGTGCGCTTTTCTCATGACTGAGCAAGTTTATACAGTTCTCCGGACAGTAGTTGCCAGGTTTTCACAATACATGAACGGCACTGCGTACAATCGTTTGCGTTTCATTCCAATACGAATCGCTAGCAACCCAGGGATGGATAAAAGGACAGATGAGAGGGTCTCGCATTTGTCAATCGTCTAGACGAAAACTTTTTTTCACGGCGAGATAAGCGCTAGATAGTCACAGGAGTCCATCCCGCCGTATGCTGGGTAGTTTATACGTTTGGGTGCTCAGCGGCAACCTATTTATTGCTCTTTTCGGGGGGTCTGCATTGATCCAGTACACTCTTTTCCATATACTCTTCATCTGGCCTGCGCTCTGAACGTTTTGGGATCTTTCCCGCATTCGCCCTTTTTTCCTGTCTGTTTTTTTACTTGTTTCTTCTGCCTATATATATATATATAATCGTTCGGCTCTGTTTCGTCCCAAAACTTCTCTCGACGAAAACTGCGCCGAACAGGAAAGCGAAGGAGCGGTCGACGAAAGGGGCTAGGCACAAGAGTAACGCGCTTGTGCATGGGGATTATAGGAATCCTTTTAAAACGAGGCCGCACCGAAACTTACGTCTCGACGAGTCATAGTGCAGTTATGGCGGGAGATTTGAAACGCGTCACGGCTGCCGCCGCTACCGCCGCCACCGCCGCGGCATTCGACGTGGGAGTTGTAAGGCGGCGAGCGACCGACCGGGGGGGGGGGGGCTCTGTCGGGTTATACGCGAGATAAACGGGTGGAGGATAAATGGATGGAGGCAGAGGAGGGGGTTGGGGATGAAACGCAGGGCTCAGCGGAACGGAGGATCGTTTTGTCACGAATGGTGGCGGCGGCGGCAGCAGGAGCTTTAACCGATACTCGAGTACTCGGGAACGGGCCACCAGGCGACGTGGTATGGAGAGGAGGCCTCGAGGGCCACAGACAGACTCACCGAGGAGGCTGAGAAGAGGGAACCGTCGAGCGGTGGCCGGATCCCGGGTCAGGTTTCAACCACCTATCGTCGTCCGCTGTCCGTCGTTGCTGGAAACGCTGATTTGAAAGGAGGCCAGACCATACGGCGGTTTTCTCTTTTGTTGCCGACTCAACCCTACAACTGCCAAATCAACGACGCCCCCCCTTCCCTTAAACCCATCCTATCCGGCTGCCCGTGTGGTATGCCCGAGACGCTCGAGGAGCATGTAAGAAGCACGGTTCTCATTTAAAGCTCATTGCCTGATTCGTCTTCAAAAAGCTAGAAAGATGAAGGAAGAAATAAAAGAAGAAAAACAGCAGAAAAACGACGACGACGATGCTGCTGCCACCGCCGCCATCGCTGATGTCACGATGACAGATTACGTCGTACAAACGCTCCAACCTCTGTCGTCTCGGGTAATAGACCGAAGTCTAGAAAAACACAATCCCACTATCTGCTGCCATAAACGGCCGCATTGTACCATACTTACATAGACGGGGCGTACATAGTGGGCATTCTCCGTTCTTCGGGGCATTCTTCGGTGTTCTTTCACTGGTCACCAGTCAACTACCGTTGTGGGCTAAATTTAGTTAGGCCCGACGAAAAACGACGAATAAGAAAGATGCTGTCGAGGTCAGCAGATACAGCCACAGCCGCAGCAGTGAAGTAGACCGAACAGATTGTTGTTGCCCACAAGAAGAATGTGCCCTAAGGTGTCGAAAATAACGCCAACTCGCCGTTCGCAACGCCGGCGTTCCTTAGCTGTCGAGGTCGTTTTCTGCTACTCCTCACCGCTACTTGGTTTTTCTCGAACTGTTGTCGCCGCCGTCCGACAAACGAACGAACGAATGAACTCACAAACTTAGTCAGAGAGTGGGCGGCCCACAAGCAAGCCCGATGTGAACGGCAGACGGTATCACCTTATCTCGGAATGCCGATGTCCCGTTTTGTGGCGACTACTGTCGACTACTACTACTACTACTACTACAACTACTGCAATAATCTCATCGACGTGAGGACGCCGAAGGCTGGCCGGGGTGAGTGGGCGCAGCTGGATTGTGGATACTGTTTCGTCGAGAGGTTTCAAAGGACGAGAGCAGCAAATGAGGTTCGGTTGCCCTCGGGTCTCATCGGTCGGCTTCGGCCGGTCGAACTGTTTTCCCGTCATCACGGCGTCGACCACCATGTTGGGCCATGTGTCGGTGTGTGTGGCTGTCTCTATGTATGACTGTCTGTCTGTCGTGTCGCAGGGCCAGCGACAAGCCGCCTTCATGCCACATCGACATCCAGCCAACTTTTAGCTGCACGGATTGCCTAGCTGGTGCTGTCCACCGGCTATAGACTCGCCCGACATAGACGTTCGTTCGAGCGTCCGTCCGTCTGTCCGTCCGTCCGTTCATCCGTCCGTAGGTAGCATTCGCCGGCGGCCCAGTTGGCTCTCGTTGGCCACAACTAAGGCGACTGTGTCGTCTGTGGCTTCAGTCAGCCGACGACTTTGCTCCCATCCGTTTGACGTTGCTGCTTCCCTTTGCTGCGCGTATCTTGACGACCGCCGGCGGTGCGGCGGCGTAGATACCTCTCATGTCGCTGGCATCAGCATCGACACGACAAAACGAAGCGAGGTGCAGGAAGGCAAGCAGGCCGGCAGACGGGCAGGCTGCGAGTGAGAGCCCGAGTGAGTAGTGCCCAAAGCCTGCTTTCGTCGCCCCGCTGCCCCGACGAAGGCGAGCTGTGGACCGTGCGCCGGTCGATACGATCGGCTCGAGAATTCTGGCTAGGCTGCACCTTCTACTCTCTCTCTCTCTCTCTCTCTCTCTCTCTCTCGCTCCCACCTCCTCTCTCTTGCTTTTCCTTGGTGCCTTTTACACCCTTCTCGCGCTCTCTGTCTCTGTCTTACTTACTTTTTTACCTCCCCCCTCCCTTATGTCGTCGTCGTCGTTGTCGTCGCCGGCCGCAATCCCCGCCTGAGTTCGGCGTGCCTTTAGATTCCAAATCTAGTCTTCCATCACCTAAACACCACCAATGAGGATTCCTCCATCGGGTGGACGTTCGCTGAAATTGAAGAAGCCAATGTCATCTTCTTGTGTGTGGGTCGCATCGTATATACATGTTGCGAACACGGACGGATTTATATGTGTATATATATATATTTAAATTAACTCTTCCCTCTTTCTGTCTCGTTTGCCGGACACACCTATATATATATATATATATATATATAAAGATAAAACAAAATATAAAAATAACAAAATACTTAGGTAATATAATTGTCGCATTGAACACGCGGGAGGATATGTTGCAGCATCCTACACATATAAACGAGCACATGGTGTTTGTGTAGGGTCGCCAAAACGTTCTTTCCGATAAGCCATTTACGTCTACACGCTTTTAAGGCATTCGCCATTGTTTATACATTGCACACAATTGAACATGTAACAAACAAACACAACCCCACCTGGTACCCTTAACACGGCGCATATTAGATATAATAACACGGCGCATTTAGATATAATAAGGGCAAACGTAATACGTTGTATAGGGTCACGTTCAATATTACGTTCTATATTCGCAATTGCACTTGCTCATTTATATGTATTCTGAGCACCTATGTATACGTTGCAGATTTTTTTTGTTTGTATCTATACGGTGCACGTATTTCTACCCTTTAGAATATCGCAGCCCTTCTACTAGCACGTTTATCATTTTTTTTCAGTATATATATATATATATATATATATATAACGTAGTACAGCCTAGCCCAAGGATATCTGCATGCATTGTGCTTGAAGGGGATCTTTAGATTTCCAAAGTTTTCCTTTGATACCTCTTTGGTTATCGTTTTTGGCTTCACTAACGGTTCTTTCGTCGTCGATGGGCCTGCCTCTTTGTTCTCCCTTCTGCTGCTGCTGCCGCCCTGCCGAGCTCACCGCTAGACTAGAACAGCATAGAGAAAGCCACCAGCCTTCCTATTTTCGTTCAGCCTTCTTTTCATTGTTTTCTTTCTCTTGTGCGCCGTTTTCTTTTGCGTTTCTTGTCCTTGCACGAAGCCTTACACGCTGTAGGCGGAGCAGAACGGGTAAGGGGGAGCGGGAGGGAGAAGCAGGAGGGCAGCGGCGGTCAGCGGAGACACGGCGACAGTGTGAACGTTCGGGCGACAAACTCCATTATGGATTTAGACCAGCCGGCTAACTCTGGATGGAGGACCTGCGGACTTTGGACCTTTCGTGGGTTCTCCTCTGCTTCTCGCTCGTCTTTCCCTCGCAAGGCTACTGAATCCCCGCGAGCACGAACGCACGCACGCATCAATAGCCCGATCAGCAGCTGGGCCGGCAGCTTCAGCGGTAGTTGTAGAAGTCCAGTACAGACGCGTGCCTTTTTGCGGGTCCCCCAGTTTCTACTTCTCTTCTGTTCCTGAGACAGCGCGCCAGGGCCAGCGCCGGGCTGCCGCCGTCATTGGTCTTGTGGATACGATCCCTCTACGTTCGAAGGCAAGCAAGCAAGGGTTGAAGGCAAGGACGACAGAGTTGGATGGGATCTTGCAGCGGCAGCGGCGGCTACACACGCTACAAACGCCGCCCCGCCGCCGCCTCCTCCTCCTCCTTCTCCTCCTGACCCGCCGACTATGCTGTGCGGGCTAATACATACAGCCACTCATAGACGTGTATACAGGCAGATAGATACACAGGCTTACGCCCATACATACATGCAGGGGCGCCCATCTACACATACATGGGCGCATGCTTGTATACACAAGGGCGCACACAGGGGCGCCAATCGATACATACGTGGCTTCTCGCTTATCTGTCACAAGCAGAGACGGGGGGCGGGGGGTGAGGGCATCCAGCGTCCCCTCCTGAATCTGCCTCCTGAAATGGGCGGACCTGCAGTGCCGGATTAAGCTGAGCCTTTTTGCCTCGCCCGTTTGCTTGCTGACTCGTTCTTTTTCTTTTTTTTTTGCCTCTGGGTTGCCCTTTACACGCTGCGAGCCTCTTTGACCGGGGGCGCACCTCTACATAGCAAGTTGCAGCAGTACGAGTAGTGGTTAAGGAGGCCGTGCGTGACCATAAACTTGGCGAAAAATTCGCGACGGCGTTACGGGCAGTTAGGAACAAGTGCCGCGGAAAAGGCAAATGCTGCAAGAGATGCAACTTTGAAGACGTTCTTATAATATACGTCGGTGGTCCACTCAGTTGAGTAAAGTATGGCGGCCGATAGAGACGACGGTATATATATATATATATATATAGAGAGAGAGAGAGAGAGAGAGAGAGCCGCCTAGCAATATGACAACACTTGCATGTGTGTGTATACTTATACAAAGATATACTGTCGATATTCACATTGATCCAATAAACAGATGATGATCACAATACATAAAAATTGATACAAGATTCAAGATTCAAAACGTGGTGTATTATAGGAACTGCATGATACAATGCTTTAGTTCTCATTAAAGAAATGTATAGATAATAATAAATAAAAATAATATAAATGATTTGCTGTCAGTCATAAACAGCCATAACATAAGTTTAGTCAATCATGAAGAATCACAAATTATAAACACAACACAAATAGCATGTGTGCCCCAACTATGTCAAAATGTGTTGGTGAGTAGCCATTTCTAGACCATCTGTGTAAAACAATGCAGGGAATTCGATTTAATCCGCAAACACAATATAACGTCGCATTGGTTGAAGAAAAGCTGACAAGTCTGCCTAATTACATGAACTGGTTATAACTACTATATATATATATATATATATAGTATTTTTATACAATATAAGTATTTCTGGTCAAAAACTTCGTTTTTGACCAGGAATACTTATATTTGATTTCTTCTGCGGGCCTGACGTCATGAGTCATTATTTCGATATGACGCACAATGTTGATTCTAGTTGTTTACCTAAACCAAAAACTCGAAAGAAAAAACGGCGTACATGATTTCTCAACTAAAGGGTTTCCAGCAACTACTAAATAGTAGTTTGACGATGCACTGCCCTCCGATTCTTGTTCCTTGTTCGGCCACGCGGCTCGCATAACCGCGTTTTGTCCAATTGAACAGCAAGTCCTGCGGATTTGGTTAGGCAGCTTTTTTAACTCATTGGGGTTATTGGTAGTAAGCAATGTATTATGATTTGTTTCCAGCAATGCGACTGGGACATTGTTTCTAATATCCAGCCAGCGACATAGCGAGCGTAACTTTCTTTGGATCTGTGTTTCTCCTGAGGTAAGCGTCGGACACGCCGGCGCCTGCCTTCAGACGAAACTCTCTTCCTGCAAAAGTGTTTGTAAAACGCCCAAGTTTTGTCGTAGAAAACCAAACGACCTATTTGTCGGCAATAATCCGTGATGGAAAGCTCATTACTAAAGACTAGTTTTGGCTGTAAACTTACGGAGCGCTCTGACAACAATCGTGTGACCCACTTTAAGTCGTTACAAGAGTTCTAGACTGGTAACGCCGTGTTGTGCCGTATATTCAGGCTTCGAACGTGCTCTCCAAGTACCGAACGTTTTCCGTAGTCGGCCAAATCCAACGTCTAGGCTAACGTCTTAACTGCAAAACTTTTCGGACTATTGCAGGTGCCTTAACTCACACAATTTTTTACAACTATAAAGACGACGTTCCGATAGGCCTCAGTTTTTGAAACTGAAAGCAGGGCACCTTGAATACTTGCTTTGTTGGTTTGCTAATTTTTTTTTTGGTCGCGGATCAAGCAAGTTTTGCGCACCTAAACAAACGGCATTTTCGGCGACGTCAGCTGTGTTTATCCATATAGTGCTTGATATTGCCTAACGAGCTTTAGAGGCATATGAAGAAGGTATATATATATATATATATATATATATATACATATACATGTGCGTAGTGGGCTATACCTCTGGTTTCAATCTTAACACGACATGGCATGAGTGTTAAGATCGAAATCATGATAACAACTTACTAAAGAAATGATTTATTTACATCTATGAATATATATATTGGTATAAGAAAGTGATTTTCTGTCAATTTTGATTTTCAGTTAATTTATTTGTTGTCGCTCACTGTCTAGACCAATACCACCGAGGAGACGGTGCAGTACGCTTAAGTCAGTGATACATTCATTAAACGAGGTCTAACCTACACACGCAGATAGCCGCCTGCTTGTGACATAACCAAAACGAGTTTCGCCTTGATGCGTGTTTAATTTAGGCCTGGCTTGCACAGCTGTCTCCCGGACGTCCGATACAAGATCCTGCTTCCAAAAAATCCAGCTTTATTCTGCGCGTTACTTGCTGCGTTTGTAACTTGCACAATACATTTAGTGTATATTATTCGCATTTCATATGGCTGATATAACTGTTATTTTGACAAGCATCGTATATGATCTTATGCATATGTATTATTAGGTGCAATGGCACGACACACCAATGTACCTCTAGCCTAAGGAAGCGCTTACAGCGTTTTAGCCTACGAAATGTTCTACGTATGTTAAGGTGCACCTGTAACTGTCTCGATTGGCTATTCATTGGCTGCACCGCCATTTGTAGAATCGCGTACTGTCTGTGGAACGACTTCGACTGTCGTGGTTAGGTGACATACATGCACGAAGACTTAGATGTTGGTAGTTTGTAGGCGTGAACGCATATCAAGCGGTGGTATTTCGGCATCGGCCTAACTTTCGTCCATTTGTCCCGCCTTCCCTCTCCGCCCACAAGGCCAGCTGTGTATGTGAAAGGCGGCATATGCGCCCCTTCCTAGCTCCCAATCTCTATGGTCTCACCCGGCCAGTCGGCTGACAACTACACGAACATACCGGGAAAGCTAGTTGGTCAGTTCTCTTGCGACACCGCGGCTGAGCTATATCGTATGCCCTCTAACCCGGTGACGTGAGGTAATTTTCACCCCTCCCTTCGATATGAGTTCGTCTGAATGGGGTAATTCCGACCCGAGCACCACAGTGCAATGCCTGCGCCGGACACGCCGTAATATCTTAAGTAGAACAGATCCAATCGACCGTCTGCGATGCGTTTGGTTTGGCTGCCTTTGGGTTGGCTGCCAATGAAGGTGAAGCAGGTAGACGAAAGAAACCCAAATTGCACAAGAGCTGGTCGTGGTAAAACACAGCGATTCGGTATCTGTCCCGTCCGTACTGCACACGCAAGTTTCAGTGGAGCATTTAGGCGACACATTTACGCACGTTCTGTGTATTTTGTTGCAAATGTTCTGTGTATTTTGTTACATGTGTGGCAGCTTGCAGTGACGTTGTTCAATAAGCATAGTAAATACCTAATATTAAGCGAAAGTTGATTTTTGGGGCGAAGGTTTGATGGAAGCGAGCACAGTGTTGGCACTGGTGCTAAAAACGTCGCCATCAAAAGAGGACAATATTCGTGGCTTAATTTGTTGGTAAATTTTGTTTTTAATTCACATTTTGATGAACTGTGCGTCTTAACTAAACCAAGGGCAAGCTTTAAATCTAGGACCGCCTGCTTTTGAATTCGCGTTCATGGTTTTCAACTTAGACAACGTACAGATACAACCTATAATCAATCATATATCTCAGCCATCATATAATAATAATAATAATAATTATTATTATTATTCGTGACAACTCTTTATCCAATGTAGGTATCTGATACACTAATTGTTTGGGTGCTACAAACTTCGGCAATATATATATATATACAACAACACATAGCCGTTCAGGAGCAGTAATCTCTAAAAGCAGGTGAACAATAACAGCCAGCTTTCTGGAAATCGTTTCCTGGTCGAGGTTTTTACGAGCAACGTTCTTGCGATATGAGCGCTTAGTAGTTGTGGCTGTTCACTTGAGTGAATAAGGCCAAAGGAAATTCGGATTGAAGCATTCGCTGCGCACGCGATGAATACCTCTTCCGATGACTTAAATCACTTTTGAGGTTTCCCAAAAGCTTTTCCGACTTTGCTAGCTGCATAATGCCATGAATGAGATTACGTGCTGCTGCTGATCTGGCTTTGAGCCGACACGCGCTGTCTCGAGTTGAACCGTTGTTCCACAGCGCTCGGCACGGCGAGTGCCGAATGTGCACTTTTTATAGCGAGCAACGGTCTAGATTAATGTGTGCTACACCGTGAAAAAAAGAGCGCGCGTCGTTATCATAAGCTCATCCAAGAGGCTTTTCTACGTCTTTCCGTGAGACGGATTTCCTTGCCTTGAAGCAGCGATTTGTACCCGCCTCGTCCCTCGGTGGCCTCGAAGGCACCGCAGCAAGTAACCATTGACACGACCGACTTTGCGCGCGACATTTTTATATCTCAGCGGGCTGAAACCGACAAATTATTATGTCGCTGACTTAAACGAAACTTACAGACCTTTGACAAGAATAATGTGTCCAGTAATGCAATTAAGTACAACTATACACACGAAACGAGTTATTCGCTTGTCAGGCCAGCGTGCGAGACATCTCTGGGTGGTTGCAAAAGTGCATGGAATGACAACGACCTTCTGCTAGCTTCAGCGTCGTCGAGATACTGCTTCCCTCCCGAATAGGCTTAGGCGGCTAGACGGAATTAAGCTGTTGCACTCAATGCTCACGGAGCTAGTAGATGTCTATCGCCAGCAGTATGCCGGGCGACGGTCGCACCTACAGAAGATGCGATATAAGGATAAATGCAACGGGCTACGTAACACAAATACGTTACGCTTAGAGCTCTCCCGTGAATTGTTTACGGTAACAATAACGGTCGGAATGATATAATACGTCTGTGAGACAAATAGGGCAAATAGATCGTTTAAAGTCTTTGTTATTGTTCAATGTATTAAATATGTGTTTTCAAGTATGCATTGTACGTATGCAATATCCATAAACATTTTCATAAGCACTATTATCAGTCTCAAAGCAAGAACGTAGTCATAACAATCTGCGCAGTGCTCAAACCATATCGTCAAAAACGATGGCACAATCAACGACCTAATCAACAACATGCTTTCGTGGTGCATAGCAATAATGTTGAGAACTATGAACTCATGACACCGTGTTATAAACTGTAATAATATTATATGCCCAGAGTAAAGGACACGAGGATCGCCTGAATATTCAAGTAGCCATTAATAGTGTTGCCACGAGGTGTGAGCTAAATTATATGTGCTATGCTAAATGATATGGTAATCTCAGTTCCAAAGTGCGCGATTCTAAAGACAGCTCCCGACAACTTCAAGTATCAGTTAAATGATTTCCCTCTACTTGAGGTAACATTCTACGAGGACCTAGGAGTTACGGTCGATAGGCATATGAAGTTTCGGACACACATTGCCGATTCAGCAGAAGCTGCCTCTCGACTGAGCAATCTTATACTGAGGGTATTCTCATCACAAGATGCCTCAAAATACCTGCGCCTTTATGAAGCCCTTGTAGTGCCAAAGTGGTCGTCATACTGTGCTCACGTGTAGGCTCCATTCTACGACAAGGATATATGTTTGCTGCAGCGTATTCAGGACAGGTGTTTAAAACAACTACTAAGAGAGTCTAAAGAAGGTACAACTTGACGTGTGACAGTGTCTTACTTTCAAGTGTCGCGGAGTACCAGCGTCGTGCTGACTACCGCGTTTTTAAAGATCTCATACGCAATGATTCGATTTCTAGGTACCACCACGTACGATCAAACAGTCGTTGACCACTCATTTGTTTGGCGAATAGCTCGCCTAGCTCGCGAATGCGAGCAATTAGTTTACCTTGTTCGACCCCTTTAAAAATACATGAGATATTTGTATTGTATTGTATAAGACTCTAATATTGTACATTGTATATATCGAATACAGGGGTTTTGTGAGTAACTATGTATATAATTATCTACCCTTCGAAAGCAATAGAGGAGCACTTGAATTGAGTTGGTTGGAATAACATTAACGACAGGAGAAACATAACTAAAGGTGAACAGGAAGAACGAAACGAAGGAACAGCTACCTCCGGCGTTGCCTGGATCCCGGCCGTAGCGGTACTTAAGTTTTTCATCTCGAAATAATAAACGCACATTCGTGTAAAGCCGCTTGCGTACATACTCAGCGGCATATTCAGTCGGCAGATACTTCGCAATCTCCTGTGCCCTCCGTGTACGGTGCCGTTCATGACGGAACCGCCCAGCTTGTCTGGCATTGGCCGGAAGGATTACCGGCTAACGATCATACATTATAGATGACTCAGGCATAGCATTGCAGAGTGACCGCCTCCGATACGACACCCCCGACACACGAGCCCTTTGATATTGCTGCTGCTGCTGCTGCTTCTGGTACTGCTGACGTCGAGGGGTCGTGGGCTTCGCAATGCCGAGCGAAAAGAAACAAAGTGCCAAAATAAGCCAAGGACGAGGGAGGTGTGTTTCATCGTGATAACACGTAGCCTCCATATTGCCCTGTACACACGGCGGACGTATCTAAACACTTGCTTGTATATATATATATATATATATATATATATGTCATACGCACATATATGTAGCCACACTCCCGGCGCACATACAAACGCACACAATTCCAGCATATGTGCACGGTACTAATCTAGAAAGTACGGCCAATGCGATGCTACCCAGCCACTGTGCCATTGATCCCAACACGGAGCCCGATAAAATGACGACATTACGCAGCACAGAAAACGCCTATTTGCTTTTCGGCCTTTGTGGGCTTCCACCACGCGCCTTAAGCTAGCGTGTTGACCAACTGAAAGGAGTAGCCTGTTGAAAGGAAAACGAACGCTCGAATGCTTCTCGAAATAAAGCCGAAAACACCAAAAGAGCGCGTTACTCCGCGAAACAGCGTGCACCCTGCCTCAGCGTGGCCTAAACTCGATGGACTCGTGTCAACAGCCTGCGCCTGCCGGTAGTGCCGATATGCTATTCCGGCTTTTTTGTGTTTTATTTTTATATGAACGTTTCGCAAATGCGTGACGCACATGCGCCACTGGCAGCTATCATGCAGCGGTTCGTGTGGGACTTGCCAATCTACCAAACGCAGGTCTTTTCCCTAGGATCTTAGGAATTATGTGGAATTTCTTCAACGATGCTAAATGTGCCTGGGCACCTCATAGCCATCACGGTGACCGAATTGGTCGCCGTTGATGGTGTCCTTAGAAAGCCACATATGTGGTATTTGTACATAAGTGTTGGCTCGCAACTCGGTTACGTATATGATAGCAACAAATACGGACATAAAAAAAAACTGTGTCTTCTTAGGGTTACAGGTTGAGAAAATAAAAGTCTATCGACTATAACCCTTGTCGCTCTCGGCTATTACAATATATGTACAGTTAGTTGTGTTTAAATATTTACCGCGACAACTTAAATACAAGTGTGCAGATATTGTAAAATGATATAACAATACTAGTAAGCTACTCGTATATGCACACACAATTTGGGCAGTATATGCACATAATATACTCAAAATCTTACCTATATAATATGCACAAAAAGGCCTTTCCTAAAATGTGTTAGTATATCTTCAACCTGCCCTGCTAGCCGGCCTATTCGTAAAAATAAAAGATCTGTTAGTGCTATAAGTGCAGTGGCATCGTGTACCTATATATAATAACAGACGCTGCCTGACTCTCTCTCTCTTTCTCCCAGTCAGCTATATGTTAAAAATTATTAATTAGGTTAATCATCGTCATAATTGCAGTTTTCAAAAATATTTAACCTATTGTCGTTCGTTCGAGCATTCTTAGCTTACTGACCGCACGATGGCAGGATCGGGTACTGCTAAAGTGGATTACCGCAAAGGGAGGAACTACCGCAGCATCACTGGGCGCGGTAGCGCCGAAATCAGCCTTTTTCACATTGAGGAAGGATTTTTTTTGGTAGGATTCATTTTGTGCATTCAACCCACACGGGCGGTCTGTCGTTCAAGGCCCAGCGCGGCTCGATTAGTCTAGTCCTCCATTCGTCATGAACGACCGAGCCATACACGTACACCAGGGCCAACAGTGCACTATTCGAAAGCGAATATGAGCGAAAACAGATCACTCGTATTCACCTCCGAACGAGCCTGGCCGCTTAGCCAGGTTAGGCAGATCACATTGGTTGGTTATCGTTCGAAGTCACTTAAGTTGTTTTATGATGTTAAGCTGGCGTATAGGAACTCGTTCTATGGCGTAATTCTTCAGATATATATATATATATATATATATATATATATATATATATATATATATATATATATATATATATACAGGGCCTATCGAAACTGCGTGAATTTAAATTAATGTTTGGTATAACCGGCGTGTTCTGCATAATCTGAATGACAGCCGTCGCAAGCTAGGGAAAGGCTAATAGCCGGATTTGGGAAAGTCATAAACAGTGGTTATGTTGTTAAGTCCTGCGTTGAAGCTTTCACGTGCAGAAACGTAAAATGTTACCATTATGTCCAAACATTTCGGCCATAAAGACTATTCTCCGGCAATAGCAAATTGAATGCCCATCATTTTCCTACCAAGTGGATGGTGCTGCGTTACATAGTTGCCGAGTAACTGAGCTTTTTTTGACTTGACTTCGACAGCCATGGTTATTATGTTTTACGTTGCAGCTTTCACGTTTAGAATTGTCGAATTTTGCCAAGACATTTCCCTCCCTCCTACCACTGGGAAAAATGATTTTCTTGCCGAGTTCTACCAAACCTTAAAATAAGTAAACTCTGTATATATATATATATATATATATATATATATATATATATATATATATATATATATATATATATATATATATATATATATAAAGCATACATTAAAAAGTGTACACACACTAAAGCATTTGTTCTAATTAAGCGCATTCATTTACAAACAAGTGCGAGAGGTCATTATATTTATTGTTACTATGATCATCAACAGTATCATCATTAACACCGTCGTCATTATTATTATTATCGTCGTCAACGCGCATGGACTCGAACTACGTTTACGGAGTGTCGTCGAGTTAACGTCGCCTATTAATCGCTCCCATCTGCTGGAAGCTACTTAGAAAACTTTGTGGCCGCCTTCGTCGCAGGTAGGATTTTGGTCTTTGTGCAATTCGTGGCGATCTGTTGCTGGCTGAATCGACGGCGGCGAGCAAGCTTCTGCAAAGCAGACCTGGCCAAGTCTGCGCGGTAGTTTCTGTACGCCCCTCTCCTTCCTTCCGACCGTTCGTCAGCACTTCTAGTTTATAGCGGCACAAGTGAACTAACTGCCATTATGTAGCACCTTAGCTTACAGCGCCGCATTCCCGCCAAAACTTGAATCATGACAACAGCAACAACGACAAGGAGGCCAGCGTCGCTAGCGTTGCCGTCTACCGGTTCTTACTATATGTGTATATATATATATATATATATATATATATATATATATATATATATATATATATATATTTATATTATATATTTTATTTATATTTCAAACTTACCAACAAATCACGAATTCTAAGTATTTTCACAGCGATGAAAACGCAGGCCAGCATCTACATATTGCTGTGAGAAAGGGTTTGGGTGATGATGATGATGATGAGGCTAGTGACGATAATGTGAAGGCCGTATCGGCCGCATTGTACAGCCCTTTGTGCGTTTCCTTTAAGTACCCCCTGTGCAAGATAAGTTGCACCGCTGACGGCTTTCCCTGACGAAAGTTTCCTAACGAAATCAGGTCGTCGCTCTACGAAGCCAGTACACGATCACCGTGACTATGATTGCTACCAGTCCTACAACTGCTGCTCAGTGCGAGTCGCATTTACGACGACGATGATTGGCGGCCGTGGTTACGATAACCCCATTTTCCCTATACAAGAACGGAGGGGGCATACTTTTCGATGTCTACATGTCTACTTTGTACTGGCCGGCGTCCTCTGTTTGGTGTGTGTGTGTGTTCGACGGGGCTCTGCTACGACTTTCGATGCGTGAGAAATAACACCGAGCCATCTGGCCCAACAGAAACGAGCGTAACGCCGTCATGTTCTGTGGGATTCTGTGGCTCATCGATAAGACCGGCCATTGCTTTACTGACCGCGCCAATCGACAAGGCCACATTGACTTGGGGTTCTGACATCGTCGCCACTTTCGCACTGTCCCGGATTTTGCCCAATTTCTGCAGGTTTGTCTGTACGACCAGTGCCCATGCAGGGTATTGTGTACGCATAAACGTCTATGCGGCACAAGCTGTTTCTTCTTGCGCTTGGAAGATACTACGCAAGCTTTGGCACGCCCATTTCTAAGCGCGGGCATTGTTCAGATGGTCCATTGCAAGTTCGTGGCGTAAGATGGTTAACGTTTAGCCCTCTCCAGCGCCCGACGGTGGAGCTATCTCGTTGTTGTACGGAAGAAGCGATCATTCAATTTCCCACTGCTGTAGCAGTAAGGAAAGGAAAGGCAAGAAAACGAGCACGACGTTAAGAAAACATATTATATACTTTTCATACTATGCGTCATTGCGACGCAACGGGGAACGGTGACACCGCATAGCCCTACTGACCTAGGGCCGAGTGCAGTTAACTTGACATTACAGTGGTAGCTTACGCACGCCCTATACATTACAGACGTTAGCCACGACGTCTGGGCTTTAGATCTGTTGAGGGGATTTTACAGAGCGGCTCGAGGCCGATTTATTCGATTCTTTCTAATTGTGTTTATAAGGATAAAGGAAAATGGTCATCTGTAAGGTGAATTAAAGGCTTCTGACCAAGACCAGTCGGGCTAGACGCAGCTATTTCGAGTTCAGAGCATCAGCCGAGCAGCGAGCTTAGTCTATGAAAGAGAAAAATGTCGTCTTTCTATATACCAAATCCAATTAGTGACAGCCTTAGGCTATTGTCGTCCCGGGACTTGGTGTACTCATCAGCCCTTGGCTAAAGTCTGAACAGAGAGGGTAAAAGGCTGCAGGTTTCCCTCTTCTTCTTTGAGAAGACAGTTGTCGTTGTGGTCTTTTGTTCCAACCGACCTTATTTCTCTCTCGCTTTCTCCTGCTTGCTTCCGTTCGGTTTCGTTGGGCGTCGGTACACCAGAGACGTCCGCCAGTCCGCTAAGGGCGCCCAACCAAGGGCTGCGCGAGCGACAACGCTTCATTATCAGCGTTCACCATCACAATGAAGAACGATGAAATATGAAGTAGAAGCCTTTACATACCTTCCGTCTGATCTCGCTGGGGATCCCTTTTTCCCATACCCTCTCCCTCGGTTCTTTCCTCTCTATCTGAGGTTGTCGTCAGCATTGTCGTCTTTTGGTTCTGTGCTCTTGTGCCCCATGCCCCCCCCCCCATGATTAAGGGCGTATTGTATCAGAGGTCACTCGCGCTAACTGCTCACCCGTAGTGTGACTTGAGGCAAGCAAGGCAAGGCAAGCCGGCGGTCTGTGAGCCTTTCAACGTTTCAACGAAGGTGATTCAGATCTGGTGGGCAACAGATGAGCGAGCCGTTGCCGTCGACGGCTGGATTCTCTGTCGAGATACTGCCGCGCGCGCGCTTCCTTTGCCTCACCCGAGTAAGCTTGCGGTGGCGGACAAAGGCGTTCTCTGCGTCGGCGTCTCATTTTCGTACCCCCGCATCCCCCTCCGCCTCCAGGCTCTCGTTGAAGTCCTGATTAGAACTTTAAGCATGAAGTCTCTGAAGCGCCCTCGCTGCGTAACTAGCTGCCCACCGTTTCCCCACGGCGGCAAGCGGCAGCGCGTATACGTTCTGGCTCTTTTACGTATTGTCGGCTGCCTGCGTCAGGGTATTCTCGTTTGTTCAGCCTGACCAGCTTGGTGACAACACTCTCTTCCTCCGAGGTCAGACCGATCGATGGCGGCTAACCTAGGACCACGATACGACTAGCAAAATTGCACGGCCGTTCGCTGCTAAGCACCTGCTATTCGCCATTCCTATAAATGGCGCTTGTGAGACGTCAAACGGTGGATCAAAACCAAGGACCAGCACTGATCAATGGTACATTAACTTTCCAGTAAATAGCTATGGCCTTATAAAGCGTACCTATTTAGCGTTGGCCAATACGAAGACAATATGCTGTAAACGCCGCGTCCCCTCGTCGAGCCCTTCCGCCACACACATATAGCTAGATTTATTTCTTGTACATTACATGAATATATATATATATATATATATATATATATATAATTCTGTAGCATAACTAACTAGAAAGACACTCTAGATTACAAGTCTAAACCGATTGTGCTAATGGTGGCATTCGCGAGTGTATCGGCGAAAAAACGTAATTTTCGCGACAGCAGTGCGAATGACGAATGACGACACCTGCAAATAGAATGAGCCAAGATTATTTTTGATAATCATTATTATGTTCGCCCTATTGTGAGCAAATTCTGCAATATTTAAGCAATGCACTGTATATGGTTTTAAATTTAAGTGGTTATGTAATGTTGGATTAAAGCACGAGTGAAGGCGTCGCGGAGAAGCAAAAAAGATTTATGGTGTAGGTTTGCATGCTCGGATTTGCCCAGCACGTTTACACAGATAACTTATAAGAATTGCCTTACTTGACCGCAAAACCTACGTTTTCCTAGCCAAACCTATTGTACGCGGTCAACTAACCTGGATCATTCATTTCTACTTACCGTTTAGATAATTCTGACCACAAATAGAAAGAAAAAGAAGTTGAGAAAAGGTGCCTACACAAGGAGTTCAATGTTCTACGGTAATTGACCCTGGTCTAAATATACATAAAACATCTTCACTACGTGTAGCTATAATGCTGAACCGCAGATTGCCTAAAAATACTGTTGAGACGGAGACTGTTTTAGAGTTACTGTACATGTTATACTGTACTGTATGTTTTGTGAAATACGATTTACTACAAATAAGATAGATTCCGGCTTCGCAAGCGAGCCTATGCAATTGCGGCGACTACCGCTACAAACCGCCTGCTCTTGAGCCGCTTATTTGGCCAAAGCGGTTGTTCTACATTGTAAAACCAAACAAAATTGATTCAGTCTAAATACAACTAGAGCTTAGCTTTGTCAGACTCTGGCTGGTCAATTTTGCCCTAGTCAATTTTCCTCTGATTCGTTTCATACCTGCACCGAACAATGAGTGTCAAACTTGGCTTGCGACTGACTCGGGCTGGTATTTGCTGGTAGTGTGCTTACTATTGGGCGATGGTGGCGTTGTAATAGATGAACCCAGCTATCGGGTTTGTAACACGGGCGTCACTTTACAACGTCTACGCTGCAGGTAAAGGGAAAACCAGCATTGGAGCTAAGACTTGTCCATAGAGGATATATGTCTATCAGTCTTAATCTGCGGGTGCTTTATATGGCTGGCTGGTTCGTTCGCCTGCGGCTCTGCCTTACCCCGGCGGTGCTGGTCGCGGACACCCGTCGCAAGCTAGGGGCGCTGTGTTACCCTGCTTGGGTCACACAGAGTAGTAATAGTAGTAGTCGTAGCAGAGACCGCAGCCTTGAGGCTCGCCTTGAAGGCCTGCCGGATGTGTTCGAACGAAAGAAGAAGCAACGGGGACCCTTGCTGCTACAACAAAATAACAGCGCTAGAATGACAAACGACCTGGTAGCGGAATCCCGTTGAAATAAACCGCGCAGCGCAGCGACGCAGGTGTCGTAAAATATTTACAGCACAGCTATTGATGGCCATATGAAAAGACACACTTCGAGTTTCAATCGGTCACATATACACACGTTTGCGGGAACCAGTTGTCATGCCCGGCATTAATGAATACTTCAGTAAATGCAGGCGTATATAACAATAGCTACATATATGACTGTGCTGATGCACGTCCTGTTTAGTATTTACGCAATTTAGGTTTAAAAAAAATTATATATATATATATATATATATATATATATATATATATACATATATATATATATATATATATATATATATATATTATATTGTTAATGTTTATTTACCATTATTGGCAGCTGTATCACCCTGTAGCACGCCAATTGTTTGAGAGACCTCCCTGGCAATTGCGTGAGGTCCGTTTAAAAGTGTGAAACGTTGGCCGGCTAAAATATCTCGGATAAGGTTATACCTTCGGCCTTTAATATTAAGATTTTCACGGAGAGTGACTAAAAGGCGATCTCTTGGGACTACATCAAAACTGTTTTAAAATCAATAAAAGCTGCCTAAGTCACATCTTGTTTTCGAGCATCTAGGTGTTCTATTACATTTCTTGTATGTGTACATGTATATGCTCATTCAGCCGAACGCCTTGGAACGCCCTATCCATTTTGCTCTGTCAGTAAATATCTAAAACATTCTAGAAATAGCCTTTGTAGCCTGGTCAGGTCCGGCAGACTTTTCATCCCTTATTGTCATAATACCCTGAAAGACCTCTTCCTCTGTGAAATCACGCCACGGTCCATCGCTCTTATGTTTTTCTTTTTGCGGCAGGACACAGTCGCAAGTGAATATTCCCGTAAAGTATTCTAGCCACTCATCTTCGTTAATTAGTGGGTTTGGTTCTTTTGGGCGTTCTCAAGGCGGCAAAACCTTGAAAAAAGAATTCAAGGTCGGTAGAAGCCTTGCCGAATTTTGCGGATTTGCACATCGCTTTTGTATTGGGCAGCTTTGTTCTGAGGAGGTCTTTATACTCACGCTTCAAAATAGCAAGATAGGCTCGATTCTTACCGCAGCTTTCCTTGTATTGACATAATATTGATTTGGTTGCTTGCTCCAGTTTATGCACGTTCATCCGTCGCGACAGATGTGGATTGCATTTGCTGGTTGTGACTACGTTTACTGCAAAATCGAATGTTATGAGTGTTAGTTGACTGTGTTTTCTGTCGGCTGAAGAGGTGATCTTCAGGTTATTGATGCAGATGCCTGACACGTGTGCCGACGTCATTACTATGTCAACGACACTTATGCCGTTACATGCTGTATACGTAATTTCGTGCATATTGTTTTCAATCTGTAGTCCTATGCTTTCAAGTCCTTCTATAAATAATGCGCTTCGTTTACTTTGTTTTGAGAGGTCACAGTTATAACCTCTGATGATCGCAATATATTTCGTTCTATGTGGGCAAAAAAGCAAACATTCGCCAATGTCGTATAAGTATCTCGCACCGCTCTCCCAGGTGGGCTGTATATACATAAGCTATAGTAGGCTTTTGTCTCCACACAATGTTTTGTCTACTTGTAGCTAATATATATATATATATATATATATATATATATATATATATATATATATATATATATATAATAATTTTTTATGGCCTAGGAAATCTCTGATTTTTCAGTGAAGTATTAGTTGGGGCAACTAGTGTTCCGGTGTACATGTTATAATTTCATTAAAAGCTTTAGAAGCCTGAATAAATACTCGGCGTACAATATTAGCGGCCAAGTCTAAGCCTGCATAAGCAAACGCGGGCATCTCGCGCAAGTGACTTCGAACACGGAGTCGAAATAAACCGGATTTAGTACATCCGACAGAACGCCAATTGAGATGAAGCTGAATTAAGGTTGACATATGTGCGCCATTTTCTTCTTCGGCACTAAACGTAGACTCGGATTGCAGCTAATTTTCTGCCACTAGCAGTGGGTAAAATGAATACATTGGGAATATTAAACAAATAAGATCTACTACATAACGAAGAGAAGCGTAAAAGCTGTGGTATAGTCGTGCCTGTGATAACAACTTTGCCAAAACGGACATTGGAAAAGAACAAAAACGAATTACAACGCGCTTTAATTACACTTAAGAATGCAAATGACGTAAATGACGTTGATCGGCAAAAGGTTGTGCGTTACTGCTGTCTCTACACATTCTGTTACTTCATTTAATTTTATTAAACACGCCGAATGTGGCAAGATAGACGACCCAATAACATCATTATCAGTAGTAAATACTCTTGCTATTACATGTTCGGATCTAATAATATTGTACCAATGATAATAAATGTGAACCAATTAACAATGATACAACAACCAGTCATATTACTGTTGCTGCCATATGACTTATTTTAACATTTAAAAAGACCTAAGCCTAAATCAATCGGTTTGCCGCTTATAGCTTACCTGCGTGCGAAAACCATTCCACAAAGATTTTCTAGATCGCTCATAAGTACTGGAACAGCTTATATCTGTTGCAATACGTTAACATATAAAATCTTGCGTCCAGTACTAAAAATAAAATATTTTTTTATATTATTGGATGGTATCTTAGAATAGCATCCAATACTAAGGCTAAAAGTCGTTTTGTCAGTAAACTTATATAGTAAGGTGAGAACATCGCCTTCAATAATACTCTAAAGCATGACCGCTGCTCAAGATGATGTCATTTATTAACAAAGCTCAGGTACAATATATAATTATAAGGCTTATGCCGGAGGCAGATAAGGATATGTGGGCGTTCCCAATGATTGTGGCCTATGCTTCAATAGACTGCGCGCGTTGTATCAGATCCAAACTGTCTGAGAACGTGGCGTCTATAGTTAATGGACCTTGAATGAGGGTCGTGCTTACCGATCTATATATATATATATATATATATAGTGTAACTGCCGCCTTCAGATATGGGTTTGTCTGATCTTGTGCTCTGCCCACATTCTGTAGCATGCTTTGCACGAGATATCACCCGAGTTGCACCGCACTTGATCATGCATCACACTCAGACATATTACCAAGACTACAAACGATAAAGGTGCCTAAGATCTAGCAGACACGATTTAGTATTATGATCGCCGCTATAAACGCGAAGGCAACAATCTAGGAAATAAATTATGATGAAATAAAACTTAAGCCTACAACCTCAAAATCCAGCATCTCTTAGCCTCAATGACAAAAATCCAGCATGATGAGATCGTATTAAATCCGTTTTAGATAGACAGATTTTAATCGTAGTCTAATAGACAGTCTTTAATCGTGGTCAAATGGACACATTTTAATCGTAGTCTAATAGACAGTCTTTAATCGTGGTCGAATAGACACATTTTAAAAGTGATCTAATAGACATATTCTAATCGTGATCTAGTATAATTAGCGATCTTAGTTAAACAGGCACGCCTTTCCCTTTGTTTTAATCAAATGAAGCAAGTCCAGCCATAGAGTATGTAGGCCGTTTACTATTTATTTTCTGGGATTTTGCTTAATGCTATCGTGTTCTTACAAGCTTCCATGTACTTTTTAGCATGTTTGTATGGCTCCGGTTGAGCGGGGTAAGCTGCAGTCTTGTAGCCCACCTAAATCCGTTCTGATTCAAAGTATTAAAATACTGGCTACACAGAAATGCCAAGTTGTAAACGTAGATGTACTCCGTGGCCTTCGGTAGCTATCCGACGGCAAGGATAAAGATAACACCCATTTGAACTCGACAACTTACTGCGGATCGCGAGCCGATTTCAGCTTTACAGAACCCCCGCGTTTGAGCTGTGATGTTTTCTTGCCACTCTTTTGCTACGTCCGCTGTCGGGCATCTGCGCTGAATGCGTTGTGTGAAAAGAAATCGTATGACTACACACATTGTATCCAACAGCCCCCAAAATAGACTTGTTCACTTTCGTGAATAGAAAATATGAATTCGTGGTAAATTCGCCTACACAAAGGTTCTTCCAAAACGCAAAAGATGGTCACAGAGAATGTCCTCTACGGCGGGATCATTGACCATTACATAGATAATTTCGTTATATTTATCGATCCCTTGATGAGTGATCTTCCATTATCAAGTAGTGATTAAGTGGTGACATCCTGGTCCTGGGTACTGACTCAAACAGAAATCTCCTGATGGCGCGGTGGGTTGGGTTTTGGTGATGGCCGTCGATACCACGAGTTTGAGCCGTATTGCACTCGTCGCAGAACAAGTAAATAACGCAATGTGGGTTTTGTGCATTGCCTCTTCTTATCGAGTGCAAAATGGACTACAGATGTCCAAACCAGATATCGCAGGTGGAGTTGACAACGTAACCCGAGTGGTCGGCAGCGGTGCTGGTACTTGATTAGCTGATGACCTATGCCGCCTCCTGCAAGTGACACAACAGCGTCATGATGGCCTGCCTGGCGCGAGACGCACCAAATCGCGTTGTCAAACTGATTACAATCAGTGCCGTTTTGACACGGTGCTTGTTGGATCAGCAGAATTGCCAGTCGAGACACGTCGGCTTTTCTCGTCCTACGAGAAATGCAGTCCTTGAATGAGACGAGTGCGGACTCTCAGAATGTTGCTGTTGTCAATTAAAAGCTTAAAGAAACCGAGCTTCGACGTACGAGAGACACGATTGCCTCCACGGGTAGCGTCAATTGTCTCGCTAAGAAACTGTTGCTAGAAAATTAAAAAAATTGCAAAAGTTGTTTTTAATCCTAGACCATCATTCGTCCCCTACGGAGGCTTGGAATCGCCATATGACATATCCTCAATGCACCGTGAGCCGGACATGTTGAGATATCTACGGTTTCTCCCAACAGTCCTGGTGGCAGCATGGCCGTTGACTCGCAGTGGTATATGGCTTGTCATCTATTCTCAATGAGCATCGCTCCAAGCAAATTCGATCAACGTCGGGCTTTGAACCAGCGACACCCCGATCGATGACAACCATGACGTGGTAGCGCCCTTGTCCGCCAAGACCGTGCCGCCACAAAGAACTGCAGCTAAGTCCATCGAATCATATCATATCACCTTTATTAAAAAAGGGGGTTTAACAATAGAAGCAGAGTCGTTTCGAATCTGTGAACGACGTGCGATCCTACAGACAAATGAGTTGTTCACAACGTCCACACGAGCAATCTCGTGGGGGTGGATGGAAACGCCGCTCCGGAGATGATTTGGTCTTCGGACAAAAAATACCTAGTAATAAGTCAAATCATTCGTTTTTTTCAGCCATGTGCGGCAGAATAGACTCGGCAGGCAGAGATTGTCTGCGGAGTCGCAGCCGTATTCGATGATATTAGTGACCACAGTGTGGTGCGCTCAAGGCTACTACGACGATCAAGATCAACAAGAGGTGGTGTTGTAACCACCACCACTTGAAGCTCAGCGAGTAAGGAGTCGATGGGGTTCGAAGCATCATAGCTGGGCTGGCAAATTGGCCTCTGGGAGAGTGACAGCCGTAGCCAAAACAGGCTGGCCCACCAGTCTGAGTTGGCAACCAGCTGTTAGGCCGGTTATGTTGCGAAGTCAGCGATGTCTTGTATACCCGGAACGAGGTCTCAATCAGTTGCAGATCAATTCTTCTACAGCTCATCAATTTTATTAGGGATAAGCGATTTCCGGCGCCCTGTGTTCTCAGCCGTTCGACCAGTAATATGTGATGGTCGAATTGGGTTACATAAACACTCGCTTAAAGCGTGCAGCGCTACTGCGGCGTAGACGACCTTGGACGCATATCCGACTAGCTGCGAATGGTAGGATATGTCGCATATGTCTGTCGTCGAGCAGCAGCGAGGTAATTTCAACTCCAGCAGTGCAGCAATCTTGTTCGACCACCTTGTGAACTGGGTCGAAATATCAGAGTCCCCGAGTAGGTCCTGCTGAAAATTGTCATTCTAAAGTTTTTGAATTATCAGCTTTCCGCGAACAACGAATAAAGTCAGCCAATCAGGCGCCATATTTCATGATTTTTTTGCTTCTTCTTGTTCCACTTCCCCTCAACTGAGACATTAACATTTCTTTTTAACAGCCAGCAGTAGTTTCGTTAAGGTCTTTCGGAAGTTTACAAAAAGCTTCTACACTCATGTACCTTACGGGGGCGAAGAAGTATGCAGGGGATGAATATATCATTGGACACGCGATCCCGATCAGACGGAAGGTCAAGCATCTGGGCCCAATTCTCGACGCACGCCTAACAAGATGAGCCATTTAAAGAACTGCGAAGTAGTCCGCTCGGCCCAGCGACCAATTGTCATCCGGGTAAGCAGGGCGTATAAGACGACATCTTTTAGCCATATTGGTGCTCGCCAGGATCTATTAGTCTGACGGAAATCTATTAGTAGAAAATAGATTTGACTAGAGACGCCACTGTAGGTGCACGGTAGAATGAGTGGAACGACGGTCGACACACACACACATGTTAGACCTTCGGCCCTGGTGCAGGTGCAAGCACAGAGAACTGTCGTACTATGCCACCCAAATGCTGACAGAACACGGAAAGTTATAGGTGTACATGGAAAGAAAAACAAAGCCACAGCCCACATATGTGTGCTGTGCGATTCCGTAGATTCCGGCAGTCGCACTGAAGTAATACCGCAAATATTCCGGTCATGCAGGTTAAGGGGTCACCAGGTTTTTAGAGTGGGTTTGAGAGTCCCACACTGCCCAGACCAAAAGGTGTACGTTATGCACTTTTGTTCCTGGCCCCTGTAAAAAAATCCGGCAACGTCGAGCACTGGTGCGGGGCCCTTACAAGGCCGGGCTCTGTGGCGTCTGAAGATAGTGCCTTTGTGTAACCGACCTGGTTGCCCATATAATCGTTCAATATAATTCAATTTTTGCAGCAATGCAATTATTTGGACAATAGTATGGAGTAGAAGACGGGGCTTGAGATAAAGGGAGTGATTTGAGCGACTCCGCAGAAGGGCTGTCGAGGTGAGAAGTCAAGGGAGAATGGACTGAAGCAGCTGGGAAGAAAGAACTACGTCAACGCGCACGGAGAGCTAGGACATTAGACTCCCCCTGTGGGTGTCCAGGTGCTGCTATGCGTGGGTGTGTGGGTTCGGAGCGTCAGGATTTCGGTTATCAATAGACGACTTAATGAAATGTTTAGATCAATGTGCGCTAGAAAGTGAATCAATGCAACTAGTGACATTTTTATTCCATCGCGTGAGAGAGCTTGAAAATGAAGTGCGAAGCTGGAAGTCCAAGCATAGGCAGCCTGCTCAGCTAACCGAGGAGAGTGAAATGATCGATGTTTCGGTGAAACCGCTCGAGTGCCTTGCGCCGACCCCGCCGCGGAAAACAGCTCTCGTGGTGGGCGACAACATCGTGCAACCGCTTGGCCCAGCGCTGAGGCGAATTCTACCGAAGAAGACGCCGCTCGCAATCCGCTCTGCGGCCAAGATGGACATCGACAGTGTTATCGTTGAAGCGGAAAAGTACATTGATGCCACAAATGGCCCGGTAGCGGTGTTCTTGCAAGCCGGCTACCATGAGTGTATGGAGTTTGAAAGAGACAGATACATCAGTAAAGTCGAGAACTTCTCGGAGAAGCTGATATCAGCACGCCCAGGATCCGAGGTGCACATTCTCTCCGTCCCCCTCTTCGGTCAGGATTGCAAGGTAGCTAACGACGTTCTGACGAGGAAAGCGGCCCAGGACGGTGCTAAGTTCTCGGTTCTCGCCCTCTCAATCTGTCAATGATCGGTCGTCGAGAGTCAGTGCTACAGCTATAAAGGCGAAGTAGCGGATAAAATCGCCTACAACATAGCGATAAGAATTAAGCCTTTTTTAGGGGTGAGAATCCTGTCGCCCGAAAAAAGCAGGAGTCAAAGGTCTGTAAGTTCGATTGTCAAACCAACATCGACAGCTGCACGCGAGGCACATGGCCAAGCGGATCCAAAGCGGAGCAATCATCGATGGGATCGAAACAACGACAAAACGACAACGACACTCAGCGGCCCACGAGCCCCTCCCTTGCCCACGTTAGAAGAATTCGTGAAGCAAGTCTTGGCAACGGTGACGACTGGCCCATCGGCATTCAACGCTCACAGCTATCACAGTTAATCCCGATGTCGATCGAGGAGCGCACAACGAGGTCGGGCCTCACACAAAAAGAAACAATAAGAATTGCACAATGGAACTGCAAGGGAGCTTCCTCGCTAGAGCTCCTCGCCCCCGACGCAATGGATGGACTGGACATCCTAGTGCTGACGGAAACCTGGGCGACCACCCCTTTCGACCCTTCGAGTTTCTATGCTGTGCATTGCCTCGCTGAAAAGCGCAGCGGGCTAGGGCGGCCAAGTTGGGGTACTTCCGTTTTCTACAATCACAAGCTAGGCGACTTCACGACGTGTCTAGCGGAGAATAACGGCATAGCCCGACAATGTCCGTAGTTGCAGCATATGTCCGACCCGCAGACTCGGAATCTATACTCACTATGGTAGAGAAGCTGGCCAGCGGTCTGGAAGCAGTATCTCCCCTAGCCGGTGCGCCCCTGGTAGTCGCTGGTGACTTCAACGCCCGCCTTGATCAGCCGAACTCGAGCCGCACCATAGCCCTCCGAGACACCCTAGCACATTACGGCTGCTGGATAGTCAATTCCAAGCTAACGCCAACATTTTTGGGGTACTCCGGAAGCTCGGTCATCGACGTGTTCGCCACCAACGTGCCCAAAGAAGTGATCAGATATCAGGGAGGAAACAACAAGCTCCGTGAAGGCGCATGCATTCGAGCCCACGTTCCAGTGGCCGTGGACCTCACGGTTCAGGACGCGTCAACGAGAACGGCCAGACGACTTGCCCTCCCACGCCGGCTCAATGTGAATATGCTCCTAGAACGTGCTTATGAAGTTCTCCCTGTGCCGGACGTGATAGACACGGAGGTGTATGCGCAGCGCCTACTCGAAGTGCTGCACTTTAGTATACAGCCAGTTTCTTTCTCCAAAAAGCACAGGCCATGGTTCGACCACAGCTGTCAGCTTGCTCGCCGAGCCCAGATTACCTTCAGGTTCCTAGCGGAATCGAATCCGGGGGTAACCATCAGATTGCCTCGATATTCAGAACAATTTGTAGGAAACCATAGGCGACGCAGCGTAAGAGGTACCAGGAGATGCTGGAGGCTCGCCTTATAGCCGACGCAGAGCGTCATCCCTACAGATGGCTGGCCCACCGAGGGAGCACCGCGGCCTGCCCTATCAGCTCGTCAGCCCTCATTAATCACTTCTCGGAAATGTTTGCTTCACGGGACACCATTCCTCGCGAGGTGCCAAACCTAGTCGCCGTGTGGGGTGAATCGACGACATGGCTACGGGACTCCCTCCAGCAGGAGTTCACCGTCGAGGAGGTCCTACGAGGACTTCGAAGTCTCCGCAGTAATAAAGCCTCCGGCCCCGACAGAGTACGCAATGAGCATCTAAAATGTGCACTCTTTCTTGCTCCTTGCTGGTCCGACGAATGCCTGCGGACGGGCACGCTCCCAGCAAAGTGGAGGGATGCAAATCTGCTAGTTATACCTAAGGGTAAGGGGGATCCGGCCCTGCCGTCATCTTGGCGGGGCATCGCGAAGAAGAGCGTATGCTATAAGCTACTCTCTTGTCTGCTGACATGGAGACTGTGTGACTACCTGGAGGGCGTAGGAGCCATCCCGATCGAGCAGCATGGATTCCGCAGAGATCGCTCGACAGAAACCGCCTGTACGATTCTTATGGAGGACGTTAAGAGGGCGTTAGCCATAGCGATGAACCCTCTGTATGCAGTCTTCGTCGATTTCAAGGCAGCATTTGATTCAGCGCCTAGAGACATGGTCTTACGCACGTTGGCAGAGGTTGGCGTGCCAGTTAAAGTGCTCAACCTTCTCGCGGCCATCCTGCAGGAGAACAGAATAACTATCGAGGATGGTATCGCCGAACTCGAACTATTCGCCCAGACAACAGGCCTAGCTCAGGGTGACAACCTGAGCCCTCTCCTGTTCTCTATCCTACTGAAGGACCTGCCCGCCCAAATAAGAGGCCCGAGAAATCTAGTCAAAGTTATCGTGTACGCGGACGACTTGGTCATATATGGTCCAAGCAAGTTTCAGGTACAGCAAGCCTTAGCCCGTCTTTACGTCGCTGTAAATACTTTGGGTCTAACGGTAAACCAGAAAAAGACAGAAGCAATGAAATTCAGGAGGGGCGGCAGGATCAGTGGCACTGACCCCTTGCGATACGCCAGTGTACCGCTCGCGTACGTAAACAGGTTTCCATACCTGGAGCTACTGTTTTCTTATAACGGACGCAGCTTCACCGCACACATTGCCGAGAGGTGCAGGAAGGCAGTGACCGCCGTATGAGCAATAAAATCGCGGCAGCTGTTGTCACTCGAAACCGCCTTGAGACTGTTCGATCTCAAAATAGCCCCAATCGCGTCGTATGAGATACGTGTCATTTGGGAGGACCTCACGGCGCAGAACCTCGAACAGCTTAACCTTAACTTTCTCAAGAGGGCTCTGGGATTACACATCTCGACCCGGAACCGCCTAGTATATCTCCTAGCAGACACACCGCTGTTCACCGAAGATCTGCGGCACCGCTTTGATCTGTCGGCGACAACGGCTTTCAAGGACAACCTCGAGTGCTGGGAGATAAAGTTCGCGGATATCGATGATAAATTCTCCGAAACTGGAGCTATGACACGTAACGAATGGAGAGGGGCGTATCGTTACAACTGCCATGTCGTAACCCGCTATGCCGTACACGGCTTTCATCATAAACTGTGTATCGTGCGGGACTTCCACGAACCAGATGACCATTGCAGGTGCTCTAGATGCAAAGCACACTGTGGAAGATACCACGCCGCATCCTGTGCTTTGGTCCCTTTCCTAGGTAGCCTGACTGACCCCATCCTAAAATATTCGAGATGAGCACTTTCTAGTCTATTTCCATATAGGAGAACATTGGGTTGTAGCTATATAGTCCGTGTAGTATATACTTATATACCGGATGTCTTGTGGGCTCAACCCCCAATGTGACACGACCATGCCTAATGGTGCAATTTTAGCCGCTATTGTATACAGTGAAGAGATATATATATATATATATATATATATATATATTGTGTTTATACTACCTGGCAAAGGTAAATAAATGTTTGAATTGAATTGATATTGGTTATAGTAGGCTTGCCGAGTCCCAGACCAGAACGCAAATGCATCACGCATTTTCGAGATCTTCAAAAAACCTTGTTTATGGGAAAATGTTAATTCGCCCATAAGACACACATCTGTGCACTGTGGTTCTGCAGATTATAGCCGATTTCCAGGGATGCATACAGTCGGCTTCGACAATGCTACAGGCATTAAAAAAACTTTTTAGAAGTAAGCATCTTTAACAAGCGGGTCTTTTGGCCTCACTAGTTAATAGGCAAGTACCCGAAACAAGGAAAATGTCAGACGAGTGAGCGGAATGTATACCGAAGTTAATCGCCTTATCGTCGACGGTCGACGTTAAAAATCGGTCATCATAGCGAGGTACATCAGAGAAGAAAACGTGGCTTTAGAAGTGGCAGGCCGACCATAGCCGCATGCCGCCGATTGCTTCACGAAATACGCATGACCTTTGTGTTTAGAGGATGATCCGTACACCCGTAGAAAAATAGATTCGTACCGATGATGCTGCCTTGTGGAGTGATACTAAACCCCGACAAACTCGAGCATCGGATCAATGGTATCCGACTGCCGCAGTTTAACGTTGGCTGCGCCCTCACCGGGCCATCGGATAATCGACGCTGCGTCTTGCGACCTGCCGCCACTACCAACGGCGCAGTCATTGCGTCGATGACCACCCGGCGGAACTCGCCGGAACTCCTCGCGTACGTCGTCGTTTCTATTCCTCGTTCCTTCATTTTCCAAGAAACATTAAACAGTTACTGAGTCTGGACGAGATGCTTGTTCTTCTGCTGCTCGCGATGTTCTCGCGCCAAAACAGTGTTAAACTCCACCTATCTATCCGAGCCTTACATTGCCATTGCCCGTCGCACATTAAATGTCCATTGTAACGTTCTCGGTAGGCGCAGGAATGGGCCTCCCTGCGTACATTCCAGGCATACGATGCGCGAATCGGGCCAGTTGCAAACGTCTATATATGTATATATATGTTTTTTTTTATAAACACGTTTATTTTACTTACAATAAGCATGCATATAACATTGATACTTACAGTGTTGTCAGCTGCTCTCGGCATGCCATTCGAGGTATGATACATCGTGCTTATTTGGGCAGCACTGTTAATAATTACACTGTATACATTGTACTCCCCGTGGAAGTTCCTACAAGTACAGACCAAGCGATGATATCCATAAACTATGTATCCGCTATAGACGCCAATAAGTGGAAGGCACTGGAAATATCCAGGTCTCCGACCTCTCGTCGGACTTGTTCAACTTTATTTTCCCAATTCGAGATAAAGCTCTCGAATGGTACTGTACGCGGCGTCTCCAAGCTCAATAGAATTATTTCAACAACGGGTGCATATCCTGACATTAGGTACGTAAAGCGCCTTCTTACCCACATGCGCAAACAAAGTTTCATGAACATTGTGAAGCACCTTCCAAGCAAATCAATGTTTACCCGAGTGAGGTGTCTCCATACTCTGTCAAAACTATACATCGGCTTTGGAAATATCTTAAGGTGGAAGAGTGCTACTGCCGTCAGGACGGACAGTCGCCGGACGTCGCGCTAAATATAAACATGAGCAATGCGCACTGTCTCGACGATGTGCGCAGTGAAGGTCGTTCTAGTAAAATGAAGCTGAAGCCCCAGATATTGGAAAGAGTTGGCGAATTTCAAGGATTGCCGCCGCAGCGTATAACGTCTTTGACAGCCAATCGATCTCTTCTGAATTTCATACTTTTGGTCATCATGGCGTTTATTTCCTTTCCATTTAAGACAAGAGACATTTCTGCCATAGAGAAGTAATGCGTTTGATGGCACCCAGATAGTGATGAACGACTACAATGTCATCTGCATACATTACAACTATGGCCTTGCCCTATTCGCTGCTTAACCGCTACGAGGGCGTCCTGAAGTTGTTTTTTACTTACCTGTTTTATGATCTTTGTTGCCCTAAGTCTTGCTTGCCGGGGAACTAGAGACGGCCGTCTTCCGAGCTATTGACTGCTCGTCAATAATCGCACAAAAGATGCTTCCACCTCCAATCTTTGATCTGTACTCCTCCATTGCTACTTTTCTGCCGTTGGCCCGTTGGCGTTAGCTACTGCCTGGCCCAACCTAGGAGGTCGCGGATCTGCCTCCAGCGTATGAGGCCGTGCTACTTCCACTGTTTAATCTGCAATGCTATATCATACACTGTGTCGGGCGATACGATGCTATATATCTCTAGGTACCACTATACACTCTTCAACTATCTCAATTATGGCACTAGTTCACACTACGTACAACCGCTTTAGCTCGTTGCGTACCGAGAAAGGCAGCGCTGGCGCCGAAAATGCTGACAGGCCCGTCCGCATTTTTGGCACCAAGCAAGCTATACGTTCAACCGTTATGAGACTGCCGACGTCCCGACTGATGGTGCCAGCGCGCCGACCTCACTACACAGCTTTGTCTCAAAAGTTTCAGGCCAGTACAAGAATCCTACGACACTTTCCACAGGCCTACGAGAACGCGTGCTCACCGTTGATTTCCAAACCGAAACTTCCTTGTTTATGTATTTGAAGGAATCTCACAATCCCAAGCTTCTTGATGAGCGACGACGGATCTCAAGTCATAAGCGCAAACTTCCAAAGCTTCATGACAAAAGTCAAAGTGCAGCAGCAGCGCACAGTGATCTTTTTCCCCCCGGCAGGTAGGCCGGAAGAAACATTTAATAAAACATGAGGCGAATTTAGGGCGTAATAGAAGTATAATCGAAAGCAATGCGAAACGAAGAGTGCGAGAAATAATAGGGACCAACAACGCAACAATGCAAAACAAACTGGAAGTCGCGACGACGAAAGACGATGGCGAAGATGAACTGAAAAAAGCTAGAGCAAGGAAAATAGAAAACATAAAAAACATGCTTGGAAGAAAAAGCAGAGCAACAGGGAGACAAGAACGATTTTTAACGCTTCGACAGCGACATTTTAGACGCTCGTAATAGGCAGTGTTTCCTGTGGCACAATAGCAGCTAAATTCATCGATCGTCATAGCGTTCTCAATACTGGAAACACATGAGCTTTCTCCAGCAGAGGTATATAGCAGCAGGGTAATGACAGCCACGTCTAATAAGTACAATCAGCAAGGCCGGCGCAAGAATTTGCGGTCATCTGTTAATCATAATTGCCATGGCAACTCCGCATTTCGAACGGTGCGTTAGCCGGCTGAGCCACTGGCGCTACAATACTAGGCCAATACGTGCATAGGAAAGGCAACCGTCAAAGCAAATAAAAGTCTGGCGTACCGGTTAGAGTCCCCCGGCGGATAGGAAATGATACGTTTGAACTGAAGAACGGTATTAGATGGCAACAACATAGATAAATCAATTTGAGTACTAGACCATGCACGAGAACCGAGGGCTACAATCTGTGGTTAGCTACGGGATAGGGTCGATATATCGACAACCGCGCGAGAAACGAAAAAGCAGAAACCACAGACAAGAACTGTGTTAAAACTGGACTAACGTCATAGCTGAGGCAGTAGTTTGACGATGAGTGGCGGACTGGGCACAAGCTAGACACGGTGGAAGAGAGGCTATTGGGAAACTCGGAGCTCAGGAAAAGGGGATGCTCACACTAGGAGAACAACATGATGTGAAGATAGTCGACAATCGTTTCGGAGAAAAAAAGGCAGCCGGACTATATTTGCAAAAGTACGAGTCTACGAACGCTTACACAAAAGCGATAAGAAGAAGTGCAGTATAATCTGTATGCAGAGAGGGAAACGGCACCAGCTGAAGAAGGCGGAACCAAGCAGAAACGAACTACCTCCATTTTCCAAGTTGCCTCTAAGTAGCACAGTAGAAATATGATTCAACTATATGATAAATCTGCAAGCAGATTATAAGTCTACGAATTTTTACGATGTTATAATCCGCAAGTGTGTTTCGGGACCAACTATACAATTGTGAAACATTATAAGTTTACCATTTGATAAATCCAGCCGCCGGTCGGGAAGCCACTTGTGGAGCGCCATCTTCGTGACGAAAGGCGCAATCTTAATCTCTCGTTGCCGACCCAGACTTTTGAAGAAAGTTCCTCCGCCAAAGCCTGTCCCCAGTATCGTTCCATCTATCCGAAGTACGCTCCCCGCAACACCTATTGTGCTCGAACACACCAGTTTGTCATGCCTGCAGCATCGTGCGTTCCCAGACGCCGACAACTTTCGTGACAAGCACCGCGCTACACTCTAAGAAGTATCATCGCTGCCTAAAAGCACACTTTCAGTAGCAAAGTAGCGCAGACTGTTTAGCCCAATCAGACGGCTCCCCGGTTTCACTGTTACCGGGACATTATTTCAGTCGAGTTTCATGGTGTCTAAGCGTGTCGCCGACCCTACCTGCCGGACAGCTACGCAGAGCGCCGCCAAGTAACTGTGAGAATAGTTGGGCGACAGCGTTGATTGTGAATCTTTGGCCCCTGCAGGGAGTGCTGCGGGTCACGCGGCTTCACGATTTCAAAGAAAACTATCTCAGGTTTCCTTGCTCCTATTGCGAGGTCGGAAAGACGCACACACAAAGTCGGCCTAGATCGAAAATAACCCCAGCAAGCTTGACAACGAGTAGTTGGCACCTAGGGCGCCAACGGTGGAAACGGTCGTCGTTTGCTGCAAGACGACGAACAGACGAAACTAGCCGTGGCCGCGGTCTAAACAACGACGTAACTGTGAACGACAAACGCCAATTCTGATACTATTCGAGACACGCAGGACACGGCCAAGTCGAACTGGTCGCGCCGCCATTGGCGCCAGTGGATCCCGAGGGTCCGATATATTGATCAGCGCCATTACCACTTCTGTTGTTATTGTTGTTGTTGCTGCTGTTGTAGCTGCTGTTACTACGGCTACCTGAAGCCTCATCATCATATCCGAGCCAACCTCATTTGGTAGCCCTCCTTGGCGCTACTTTGTGTAAGCACTTCGGGAGCCAAAGGTGTGCCAAAGATCACCGGTGTCGAAGTAGTGAAGTAGTGTCCGTTGGCCAAACCGGGGTTCTTTTCTCCCTTCTCGGCGAGGTTCACCCCTCGGCCGGTGTTCGAATCAGCATCATAGATCGACGTAATCGCCTGCTTGAAGCGGCCAGATGGATAATAATACCACAAGGTCGCTCGGCCAGCTGTCGCGTGTTCCGCAAGAAGAGGTCGCCTGCTCGGTTGACCTTGATCGACTCATTGAGAAGCTACTCGAGGTGAAGGATACTATGCCCGGTAAGGGTGTTCAACTCGACGAGAGCGAGGTAGGTACCTAGACTTGAACATTTTGAGGGAGGTTGTTTTTAAAGAAACCCAGTTAATCAAAAAAAAAAAACGTGTGGCTTTACTTATCTTCTCGTCTTACGAGTCTTACGCTGGCACCGACTCACCGATCATTCTATTGAAGAGCGACAACATTAACCAGACATGGATTACATTATACGGTACAAAAGAGAATAAACGAATAATGTTTTTTTTCGTTCGCCCTTGCTCCTTAGCGAAAGCATGTTTTTAGGTATCTTAATTAAAAACAGCCACCTTTTTTGAAAATACACATAACGCATGTATACGCAACGAAAGGGGCTATTATGAGCACTCTTAGCCCCGGACTTACTTATGTGGCTACGGGAGTTGACGTTTTACACAACTAGGCCACTGCAAACTTAGTATATATATATATATATATATATATATGAGACGAGCAGACACTGCTCCGCAATATGTCCAACAGCCAACAGGTTGTTATTAAATTAGAAACAATAGTAATGACGATAATAATATAATGTAATCTCAAAAGTTGTTCATCAGTTACGCGCGACTTCCAAAAGCGTATCTTTGTTTCTTGCATTGCAGCGAAATTTTTGGTATCCTGGCATTCACAGCTTTAGAAGCCGGAATTAGTGTATCCTTTCTATGCGGTTTCACATGTAACACGTCTCCTTCTCGTCCTTTTATCGTTTTTTTTCTGGTGAAGTTGAGAAAACCTTCTTGTGTCCGGGGGTATGATCAACTGTCGCCGTACTTAAACTTTTTACGTACGGTTCCTCAAAGAGAAAGACTATTCAAAATACGAAATTTCACCTAAGAACATTTCTCGCAAGATCACATCACCGGCTAGGCCAGACTTGGACAGACTTGGACAATCTTGACCTTATCTTCTGGTTCCTGGTTCCGCAGCTCCACAAGCGAAGTCGACCTTTAGTTTAAGAATACTTATTTGCGCGCTGACATGAATATATTATGTGATTTGAGATCAAAGAAGAGCCTTAGCAAGCCTGCCTAGCCGAGGTATATTATTCAAAGTTGGATTCTAGGGATGCGAGAACGTTCGCAGTCGTGTAAGGAGAGCATATCTAACGCAATCGTCTTAAACATCTGGATTACCCCCTTAACGCATTTCTTGTTGTTTAACCTTCTGAGACTCTTTAGAGTTTGGCTATAGTTTAAATCATCCATATTTTGTCACTTGGATCCGACTCGGCATTGATCTGCTGCGTTGCTTTGCGAGAGAGATCCTATCAAGTCCAGTCCAGTGTGAGTACGCTATGGCCTTAAATCTAAAGGTGAAGGCGACGTCACCGTATACAGTTGGCTATGAATCTCCACTATAGACAAGTTTTGATGATGTCTGTAACTACGCCTTAACAAATATATATATTATCAGTTTGGGAAAGCGATGTGTTTCATACAGAATTGCGTTAAATGCTGAAGTCTGTAACTGCAACAGGCGAGCATGCCTCTCTATGTAGACGCAGCGTCGAAACGTGCTCTGGGCGTACAGTTGTTAATGAATAGATTCATCAAGCGCAAACAGCAACATACCATGAATAGAAAATAGCTACATGTGTGAACCTGTGGCGACCGAGACGTTGGGCCCAGTACGGAGCAGCGCATACGTTTCATGATGGCAATTAAGTATGAGACTTGCGCCACAAACGGTAAAAAAAGCTGGTGAATTCCTCTGCAGGAAATCTCTTTTGAGGTTTAGCCCGGCAACGCGGCGGCATTCTGGGATCACTGCCAAATTTTGAAGCGGCCTTGTCTAAGCCGTAGCCACCTGTATGGGCATTGTACTAAATTATGTAAGCGAAATTTGCGTAAATAATTTATATATCGTGTTCTCAACGGTGCAATATTGCCGCAGGTATATATGTATTCATATACGTATTATAAATTGCCTGTACCTCATATCGCAAAATATCTAGGATTTCACTCCCCATTATATAACAAATAAACTGCCTTTTTACTTAATCGAAGAGCTTTCTCTCCCTCTCTCTCCCTCTATATATATATATATATATATATACGTACATATGAAATTGGAATCAATAAGATGATGATGGTATATATATATATATATATATATATGCACTTTTTGCGATGATTAAAGGTGGAACGGCTGTGTCATGTTGCTCGTGAAACATTCCTCTCGGAAAATATGCTCCTCGAAGTCGAAGCTCCGGTCCAGATCTGTGGAGATGTCCACGGCCAGTTCCACGACTTGTTACAAATCTTCACAGTAGGCGGATTTCCCCCTTCAAAAAGTTACCTCTTTTTGGGTACGAAAGACACAGTAAGGAATATTGTTTTGAACTGCTATGAGTATATTTTTTTGGACTGTATATATATATATATATATATAAGCCGAGTGTGCTTAAGGCTGATGTAACTGATCTTTTGGTGAATTATATTATTACTATTAAACATGCTCGATGCCCCGCAATATTATATATATATATATATATATATATATATATATATATATATATAGACTTCACTTACTTTACTGACCGAGAATCCGACACCCTCAGCGACAACGGTTCTCACGATGCCGCCCGGTCGCTACAATGTCACATCAAAAAAGAAAGTTCAGAGGACCATGATAAAAGCTGAGAAAGGACATTCGCAGACAGAGAAGGACAGTTTATCCAAATAATTGTTCTAAAAATAACTGTCCCAAAAAACGGATTATTATTACGTGTTGGAGTAACAAAGAAGCTAAACCCCAATCCGAGCAGCTTCAACATCTCCTCAAATATCAAACCGCCCATCATAAATCAATGCTAACACCTATAAATGATAACATATTTCCTCTTGTTCTGCCAAAAGTAGGGATATAAATAGATGAGGAGACAAATGAATACAAATATGAGATGGATTGAAGAAATTATGGGAAAACTATTTTTGAGTGCAAACATCATCAACAACCCACCGAAAGGTATCTCTAAATCCTGCCTACAATTGGTTTTCGATATTTAATTATTAAATACGGGCGCACCAGGGTAAAGGTACTGGACCCTCTGGCGCAACGACGCTAAGTATATATATATATATATATATATATATATAAAATAGGTTTTAACATTGTAAGGCACCGTTGCCCTCGCTTTTATTTTTTCTTGCTCTTGCGCTTAATGGACGCGCGTCATCGTAAACGTCGTTCGCTACGGGTGTACGCATGCCTACCCTGAATTTCACCAGTTTATTGCCTGTGATCTGTTCGGTTTTAAAAATGTTGCGGTTAGGCTCTTACATGATAACTTGTGTGTACGTAATGACGATAATATGGTATGATTAATGGCGCTAAAACTTGCTGCTCGATCATGCAGGCGATTACGTCGATCGGGGTAAGCACAGCATGGAGACGATTACGCTGCTATTTGCATATAAAGTCAAGTACCCACGATACATCCAGCTACTCCGAGGCAATCATGAAGCAGCCTCGATTTCACGACTTTACGGATTCTACGATGAGTGCAAACGTCGGTTCGTGCCTATATATATATATATATATATACATTTCTGAAATTTGAAAAGCAGACGCATTTCATGACAAATATCGTTGCTTTCTTTGCCTTTTATTTTTTTTCAATTATATCAAAATTACCCAAACTATAGTTACTTGAGTTTGATACTAAGGGCCTTAGTATATAACACAGGTTAGTCACGTGGTAATTTCAAAACGGGTTGACCGTGAGGACGACAACGTGTAGCAAGAGCTTTTACCTTTTCCCGAGCATTGCGAGAAATGGTTTTGGCACATCAGTCAAAATGTGTGAAAAATAATTTGTTTGGTAATTAATGCGCAGTAATAATCGTAAACAGTAAATAATTGTTAACAATTTAAACGGTACTAGAAATAGAAATAGAAACACGGGTAAAGATGTGCGTGAACGGGATCGTTGAAAACGAGGGCGATTGCATTAAAACCTTAGATGCGAGAATATTTGGTAAAAGATAAAAATGCAGCTATAGCCAGTATGGAGAAATTGCAAGAAAACAGTTCTGTGCAGCAAAAGGGCTGAGCGAAAAAAGAATTCGTAGAGCATAGATTTTTGGTTGATTGCAAAACCAAGAACATTTACAAGGTAATGCTTGGCAACGCCCCGAGCCTCGACCACCTCATTAAAAAAATTGTAAAATTACTGGCTAGTGGAGGTTCGAGCTTAGCCAAAAAATATCGTCGTTCTGAACATTCTGTTCGAGATAAGCTGTCTCTGAGACAGCAACAGCCTTATTACTGGAGTAATGATGACTAAGGCGATCGAGTCTACGACGCTTCCGCTTGACAAAGTCAATATAGGGTGAACAGTCGGATTTAAAGAAAAATCTACGGATAGAAAAAGCGAAGTGCTTAAAGGTGTGCAAATCGTTTCCTAAAAAGGCTAACTGGAACCGTTCGGTAAAAATGTTTAACGTACAGTGTCTCAGATTCAACAAACCATATTACCGTCTCTTTTTGACATTAGATTGAACCATCTATAAAGATAATTGTAGAGCAGATCAACAGTGTTTAGTGTGATTACCGCCAAAAAATGGGCACATATACCGCCTGTGCCTCGAGGTCTGAAGTGCCTTATATAACGTGGGTTTTATGAAAAGGTACGAGGACGACACTGGGTATACATAAGTAAGTATCATTGTACACGCCTTTAAATGTTCTTTCTATTTACTATTATATTTTCTTTCTATTTCTCTATCTCACACGTTTGGCTCACAATAATACCGAGTACGTTAACATGTTGCTATGACCGCAGGTACAGCGTAAAGCTATGGAAGACGTTTACCGAGTGCTTTAACTGCATGCCGGTCGCGGCAATAGTTGACGAAAAGGTACGAACCACGCCATCAGTATAGGGAAAACTAATGCGACTAACAATTCGTGCTCAGATTGCGGCCTTCATGCGAACGGACGACTTCTTGCTTGCTTTAATGTGTGTGTACGTTACAACACAAAACCCACTCTATCGTTTTTTTTTGCGGAGTATTGTCACTAAGCTGGAGCGCAGCATGGAGTGCCAACTGAATGTCCATCTGAATCCAGCTCGACGATTCAGGCTTTCACAGAAGCAAACGCCCTATACAGATCCACAATACTGGCGCTGATTTTGCTTCTCATCGAAGACAAGACTAAAGCAAATCCCACTGTGTTACCTTTGGAAGTTGATTTCAACAAGTCCATCAGAGAGAAAGAGAGAGAACAGTATTCGAGCAGTGCAATAAACAAATCCATCCACTTAGTAGCTACCAAACGTTTAATAGGACGGCCACTTACCTCAGGTCGTGTTTTTGTACGAAGATGTCAGATGCTGTCGTTTATCGTTAAAAATGTGCGAATTACGACATAGCGTATGTGCGCAACTGAGCAACACAATTATTCGAGAAGCAAATGCGGACGAGCTTACAAGACGGTAGAATCAACAACGTCATCGAGAGACCGCCATGACAGTGGTGAGCATCCAAGCAGGGCGAATACGCATACGTTTGGTAAAGACACGTAGCATGCGAACGCTACGAAAACTAGCACAAAAAAGAAAACACATCAGAGGAAGGTACTGTAAGATAACGAATATCCTTCGCTAAGCGACTACGCGAGAAAGAACTTGTTGAGTCGTCCAGATCTCTCCTACATCAATGCCGATACGGCAGGATACTTTGAATACGGAGACAAGACGTTTTCTAGAAAAAAACATCGCTATGCAAACATGCGGAACATTTTTCGGTCTGACAGATAAAGCGTGATTTCTTATGTCCCGACCAAACCCTCTCGGAAAAACTACAACAAATTGAGTTCAGTCTGTCCTACCACACAGTGAGTTCAGTCTGCCCAAGGCCGACACAAATGAAACTCAAGGTTTAATCATCGAAAGCAAATCGAATACCGGAGCTCTAACGCCCCAATGCGATTGTCTGTAAACATCTCAAAAGCCCTACGCTAGACGTAATGCCCGTTATAATAACCCTGCTCAATAATTGCATAGACCAGGAGAAAAAATTCTGAAAACTAACTTACTAACTGACTAAGGGCATTATAGAACGGCTAAAACAGCTCCTTAAGGGCAACGAAGCCCGCCCGGCAGAAGCAACAAAACGATGAAGCATCGCCTTAGGTGAGATCACATATAGTATAAGACGCTGACTACATTAATCAGGTAGAATCATTCAAAGGCGACGTAAAAGAAAGGTTTAAGGAAAACCAAATGGCGAAAGTTGTTTTTATAAAGGCGTCTGTATCAAGAATGAGACACTCTGATCCGAACACTATGATCCGGCGGATGAATTAGTTCCTTAGCTAAACTAAAGGAAGAATTGCTAAAGCATGCCTATTCATACTGTAATTGTTGGACTATTCATACCGTGTATTTTAAGCGGGTGATCTTGCAATAATGCCCAGGTTGAGGACGCAACTAAATGTTATCTGCAGGAGTACTGCACAAGTAGTGCAAGGAGAACGGACTAGATATTAACGAGAAAATCATACAACTTCTGCCGAGCGGATACGCGGCTGACGTTAAACGTATTCGAATTAATAACAAAGAATCTCATTTAGTTAACCCTTGTAATTCTTTAGAAGTAACGCTAACGCCACTCCCGACGCCTACCTCAGCACGTATGCTCTTTGTTAATCTATATCAAAATCGTTATAAGCTCCGTACGCTGGCGGAAGTAAACCAATACTGCTGTTTTATCTTTTGAGAGGAACGCAATATGAATTGTGTTGTAAATTTTTCTGTTCGGCAATTAATCCAGACCGATGGAAAGCCCGTACAAAATGTGAGCATTACTTGACGGAATTACATGGCATGGTCACCAGCACGTCTGCTTAAAGAGTTACTATTCTACAAAAGGCCAGAAATTGTGACAACAAAAACTTTAACGAGTACCACATTCTGTGCTGCATGTATCAATATCATATAGATAATTTATTTCATTAACCAATTTTTGGTTTAGACATATTTGTATTACAGCTTTCCTATATAACTTTCGTCAGCGGTACCGTTTTGGTACACTGTTGGAGGTGATACAGATCATACGATTCTCCGCATAGCTTGCATTCGTACTCAGTCGTTGCTTTGTGAAACACAATTCATGTGCATAACTTCATATTAAATGTACGTATCGCCAACCTGGTAACGAAGTAATATATGTTCACAACATTGACCTTTCTAGTAGTTAGTGGTCAATGCTCTTGTCTTATAGAAACTCCAATTAACGTCTCTAAACTTATATTCATAATTAGATTTATTTCACTCACATGTTTTATGCATATAACGTTAATACGCATATTGCTGTTAGCTGCTTTTGGCATGCCCGGGCAGGCAGACGCATGACACTTCGTACACGCTAAAGACCACAGTCGACAGATGCACTCTGTGTGGCTTTGAGCTATGTATCTTGTATAAACGAAGCGATTGTGTGCGAACGAAGATGTGAGACTTTATTTTCCCATTCCGAGACAAAGCTTTCGAATAGCACTGTACGCGGCGTCTTCAACCTCAATCGAATCATCTCATCAACCGGTGCACAGCCATTAGGTACATTGACGACAGGTACATACAGAGGATCTTCTTCAAGCGTTCTATCAGGCGCTATACGACGGTAAACGTTTGGATCTCGTACCTTACCGCAATGCTTGCGTTTAAATTTCAAAGGAAGCCTGGCGATATGCCAGGCTTCTGGCATGTGTCCCCTTGTTGAAGAAATCACAAAGAGAGTTTGCCAAAAACGGCTCAGACTGCACCCAATGTTAGTAGTGCCCCTGATCTGGTTCCGCACTCTTTTCTCTCGGAAGGGAGCGCCGGACCTGACATACTTCCTCCACCCCAAAGGGCAAATTCATAGTATCCTGTTCCAACGTAAGTGGGCGCTCAATCATTGGAGCCAGGTGTGCAGCCTTGCGGTTATATAGAGAGCCTGTTCTATAGGCTATATATATAGAATATATATAGAACAGGTGACCCGTTACCTGTTCGTCGCTGAGCAGGTGGTTCACCCCCCTTCGAGGTGGCACAACATAGGCTAGGGGCTTCTTTCTGCGCTTTCGAGCAGTAGGATTTTCTCCAGTCTAGCGTATATACGCTTGTGGTCGTAGCGTAGGTTTATGTAGGCTTTTCGACTGTTGAATTAGTCTGCGTCAGTTGGTTAGCAGCTGCGGTGGTGTCTTTACATAGGCACCCAACAAACTATTAAACATTATTCAAGCGTATGCTACACGCCTGTTTACAAGAAGACGAGCGTTGATATACAATCTTACTCACTCTCCGACTCTACTCGTGTTTAGTTATTTAGTTGAAAGACTTTAGCTAGAAGTACGAATTTTCCTTGCATCGCTAACCATACTTGGCCGCCAGCTACATTCGGTCGACATCGCGGCGCCGTGTGCTCTTCGAGGTCGCAGGCATCCCCTGAACGTGTGAGCCAAATTGAACTGAATGAGTTAGCGAATACTTAGCATGAAGAGGGTTAAATGTGGGCTTGTGTATGGGTATACATCTGTAAAAAACGTTAAATCTCTAAGTGGTTGAGATTCAACTGACTTACTCATATGTACTCGTAGCTAATGCGCCACGTCACGCCAATGCACCCTGTCACGCTACCTTGCCAGGGTGTTTTCAATGGTATTTACAAACCCGTTTTCGTTACTTGTATTTCGCGCCGTTTTCAACATATTTTTAATACCCGTTTCAAAATATACTACTAAAATAAATACTCGTAAAATAATTCCAGGCCGAATGGTTGACACACTGTGGTATGTCAAGCATTTGGCTTCATTGAACGTCATTATGGTTTTCGGCTAAAGGCACACCAGAATTGTGAACCAGATTTGTTCAAATGTCCCTCTTCCGCCGCTCCCCCCCTCCCCCGATATAGTTTTCTCATAGTTTAATTATCTTTACTATGATTAGGTTAATCGACAAGGTGCGCTTAGTAATGCTAATAGTATCTGTTCGTAGACAAGCGAAAACAGTATTGTATTAAGTCATTGGGGCCATATTTTTCAAGCAATTTTATCATTGACATTCAAAAAGATGCACGTATGATATTGATGCCCAGTGCTCGTATATATATATATATATATATATATATATAGAAAATATTGCGATGATTTATTAATCATTTACAATACGTTTGCACACTCGGCAGTGCTCGCCTATATATATATATATATATATATATATATATATATATATATATATAAATATATATATATATATATATATATATATATATATCAATCCTGACATTTTACTAGGAAGACTGATTACGTACTTTCTGCGCTACGGTTCCCATAAATGGTAATCATATCGTACTTTTTAGATACATTTGACTAACTCTCATACTTGGCGTGATTTATTGAAGTAGATATTTTGCTGCCATGGTGGGCTCTCTCCCGAGCTACTTTCAATGGAACAAATACGAAAAATCCGACGACCAGTGGATGTTCCCGATTCGGGGCTTCTTTGCGACCTGCTCTGGTCGGATCCGGACAAGGATATCATTGGTTGGGCGGATAATGACCGGGGTGTCTCAATTGTCTTTGGTGAGTAGGGATAAATATCTTCAATATTATATGGCTTGATTATGTTTCAAGTCTCAATGGGTCAATTCTTTGGATTTAGCTGTTGAGGTATCTGAGTCATACGTTTTTTCACCTTTACCCGATCACCGCAATCATTGTAATATGATCGAATTGGTGCTAATACAATTCAATACAAGCTACTTTATTGGCCAAAATTGGATGTCGATACATTAAACGGTTTTTAGAAGAATGAAAAGTGCTTTGCAAACGTGTTTAGGCTGGTTAATATTACAAATGCATTTTACGCAAGCTACAAACCAGATCAACTTCTAAAGGCTGCCAATTTGTGTACGGGGTGCCCAATTTGATGAATTTGAGTTGGATAAATAAAATATTATAAAAACCAATAAATGAATTAATGATTAAACTAATAAATTGGCTAAACATATAGTAATTCGTTGTCATAATACGCTATCCAGAACCTAAGAAAACTGTCGCCTTTGCAAGAGCTTTTCTTGTTCTCCCATAGAATTACAGTCAAAAGTTTTAATTAATTGCTGCCTAATATATGATTTAAATACGCGATCAGGGTATTTGGAAAACAAATACCGCTTTCTATATATATATATATATATATATATATATATATATATATCTAAATGTACCTAAGCAAAAACTCTGCGCTAGCCACTTTTTTTTCTGTATATACGTAGCTATGAAAGTTACAAAAATGTAACTCTAAACAAACAATAGTTGTATCTGAAGCATAATGTGATGATTTCAGGTAGTAACATTATTGAAGACTTCCTGTGTAAGCAAGACATGGAGTTGATATGCAGGGGCCATCAGGTAAATGTTTTTTTACTAAATCCATACATGTTTCGCTACACAACCCGCTTACAATTACGACAATTAGCCAGTTTTTTTCTTTATAGAACAATAACTACTAAGCCGTCTGAGCATTTTCTTGAGTTTGGGAAAACATCGTTTAACACTGTGTTTTTTCGCATGTTATCGCCCGTCTTTTTCCTGTTCGGACCGCACATAGGCACAATAAACGATGTCAGACTTAAATACGACGTATATTGCACAGACGTAAAGGAATTGTTTCTTGTATAATTCCATTAAAATATACAGGCATAGAATACGCATATATTCGTATATATAGGGTTAATCAGGCTAGGTGTCCCTGATTACTCTCCGGTATGTATGTTAGGGTTCAATAAGAACTGCATTTCGAAGACTGACGAAGAAGGCCTCGAATTCGCAAACGGTCTCTTGTGGTGTCTCATCCTGCTCGCATAAAAGCGCTTGCAGCAGGGCGTTGACAGGAACTCTTTATCTCCCTATCCAACCGCAGGTAGACATGCGGGATGATAGTCAGGGATAGAGCTGATTGAAGGAGAACGGCAGAGACGCCTCTCCCACGGCTTCGATGTAATGCCAAAGTAATACCGAGCCTGGGGGGTGGGGAGGAATCCGGGTTTAGTGGGTTTGCGAGTCTCACACTAGTCACGCAGGCTGCTAGTGGCGCATGTGCATCATGCATTCCCGAAACCTCCCAGAACAAAAAAAAAAAACAAAAAAAGGAACTCCTTATCTGACGTCGGCGCCAAGAATCCCCCACAGTAGTTAAGCGGGTTCAAATCCGGCAGTTGTGGTGGCCTTCAGAGGTGATTAGTCTCAATGCGCAAATCCGAAGTAGATAGGAGTTTGTTTGGCCTTATGAGAAGCCGTCGAATCCTGCTGAAATGTAAACCGTGTAGTCTCTGGTGCGTGGTATCCGACGACCCGTTCAATTCAGATGGCGGTACCTCGCCCATCAATTTTGACCTCATGGTAGATGCGAACGTGTGGGCTGTGCCCGTCATTAGTTACCTTGGCCTCTTGCCTAACAAACCTTTTTACTTGTTATTTTTTTACTTTTTTTAGCATTATAAAGATATGCCATTGTCTATCTTGTAGGCCTTTTGTCTTGACAGGCTTATTTATGATCCACATCATGCTGTTGTTTGAGATTTTCAAGTCACGAGTAATATTTGCAGCGTTCTGCATCGGATTCCTCGTCAGCCGGGCTTGCACTTTTGTTGCAGTGGATTTTGTTCCCCCGTTGCGCATAACCAACTCAAGCGCATCACACTGTCGCTTCATTTCCACGCCGCATCTATTGCCAAGAATTATGCACGTGACCCATTAAATCAACTTTGTTCAAAGTATAGCGTTGACCTTATGATCAATCAAGTTGAGCAGTGACAACATTTCATCAGGCGAGCTGCCACTTAGGTGGTCGATATCGTCCGGTCTTTGCGTCCTTCGCAAAGACCGCAAAGGTCACGGTGGTGGTGTATGCATTCTGGCTACATCCGAATCGCAAGCTATAAAAATATCAATTACGAATGAATCCATAGAGGCCATTGCTGTCGACATATGGCGTGGAACAGGTCAAAAGTGCCAAGTTATTTGTTGTTATCTTTCACCTACGGGTTCTACGACACAACTTGTTGAGAGAATGAGTACACCTTGACAAACTCTTGCAAAAGTAGACTTTCCGGTCATCCTAACAGGAGACTTTAACAATCCTGACATTATTGGAGATGAATTAACACTTCATTTGTATGGTACCTGACTTAAAAAAGCGCTCAACGGAAACACTCGTTCGCGCAGGGACAAAGAAATGGATCTCGTATTAACTGACAACAAGGGTAATATAACAGAGCTTTCAGTAGACGAACAACCCGTAAAGCCACATTGCTGTGTATTTTAAAATACTTATTGACGCACCTCAAAAGTCCGCTAGCTTTTCACTAGGTTACTTGCACTCGGACTATGGCGCAATTACGGTTAACACTGCAGCCTCCAACTAACGTTCATTTTCATCCAATGGTGACTCCATCAAATCACAATACACGTCGTTTGTGAATGCCATTACATTTCTCATGGAGATGTTTGTTCCGTTAAGGAAGCCTAAATCATCTAACCTGCAAACGTTTAAAGAGAACGCATCTAGGCGCCTATATAGTCTAAGCCATTGTCCTGTGCACACTCGCGCTTATCCACTCAATTGGCATGAGCCGTAACCCGTAAAAGGCGGAGAGAGGAGGCCCACCTAAACATTCGTAGTGCCAACGACTTTTTTTTGGTATGCTGGTCGCCGTTTAACACTGCAGTCTAGAGTGGCTCCACTTATAGTTGACGAACACACGGTCACAGGCAATTCAGACAAAGCAGCAGCTAATAAAGACTATTTTGAGAGCGTGTGTGTTCAGCCGTCCGGGACTCCTCCCAACACCTTTAATCAGATCTCGACCGTTCTTATAAAATGTATTATATTTAACAAGAAGAAAGTAATAGTGCACCTCAACAACCTAACGAGGAAGTGCTTGCGGACTCCCGACAATCGTCCCCCCAATATTCAAACAGCTCTTTGACAGCTTGGCTGAACCATTGTCACTCATATTTACTCGCTTCTTTGAAGACGATGAAGTACCACGTTTCTTTCGACAATCTCTTATCGCCTCGATGCACAAAAAGGTTCTCGTACAGCGCCAGAAATTGACAGACCGGTTGCTCAGTGTTTAATTCCTTATCTGATAAAGGAGAAATTAACTGTGATCGAACTCCACACTCTTCTTGATTCGAAAGGCCTGTTGGTCTTATCACAACATGGTTTCAGAACGGGTCGAATCGATCAACGGCTATCCAGGTACTGGAAGTAGCGCACGATTGGGTACTGGCTCAAAACGGCATAATTTCTCTACATGACGTTTACTTCGATTTTTCACGTACATTTGATTGTGTTGATCATCATCTGCCCCTGTCAGCGTTGGGTATCGGCCCCAGAATCATAAACTGGTACATACCTAAAATATCGTACATTTGTCGTCAAAGTTGAGGATAGCTATTCCGCCGTCGGCAGGTGTGTATCCGGTGTTCCACTGGGCTCATGCCTAAATCCCCTAATGTACACTACATTTTTGCAGGATCTCGGGGTTATGCTTCGATATATTTGTGTTACATATAGCTCGCATCTAGACGATCTTAAACTATATGTTAAGGCAAATAATGACAACAGCACAGCAAATCTACAGAAAGTGATTGTTGCTGTAACCTTATAGACAGAGAAAAGCCGCATACAGTTATCTACTCTAAGTCTGTTATTCTTAAGACAGTGGCAAATACTATTCAGCATATGCCAAATAGCCAGCCCATTCCTGAAGTCTCACTTTACAAAGTCATTGGGGTAATTTTCGACTGACAAATGAAGTTTAGACCTCATATGGCCAAGGTTGTTAGAGCCGCGCCGCAAATGCGCAATCTCATAATGCGGTCCTTCAGTACATATACAGGATCCTAATGTATACTTAAGGCTGTATCAAGCTCTAATGGTGGCAAAGTGGACTAGTTGTTTTATTGTTTTAATGTATGGGTGCCATTCTATAAAGGACATGTTGACTTTTTGCAGAGCGTGCAGAATAAATTTGTGAAACAAGTTTCTTGTCGGTGCTGTCTACCACGCGAGCGTATCACATTGTGTAGTGTTAGCGAATGCCAAACTCACGCCGATTTCCGCATGTTTAAACTGATGGCGCGTCAAAATCTTATTACTAGGTATTTTGTTCCAAGACCAAATAATCTTCAAAGCAGTGTCTGTATACACTCTCACGAGGTGCTCGTGTGGACATTGTGAACAACTAATTTTGCCCGGAGGATTGCATGTCCTATGCAGATTCTAAAGGACATTGCTTTTATTGTAATACCCCTTTTTCAATAAAAGTCATCTATATATATATTTAAATAAATAAATAAATAAATATATATATATATATATATATATATATATATATATATATATATATATATATATATATATATATATATATATAAAAGAGAGAAAACACAGCAATAACTCCAAACATAATAGCAATAGATTTGCAGGAAGTTTGAAAGAAATTTGGTCATACAAACGTGGCAAACACTATATATATAAATAGTATTCTAGAATTCGCCCACCGAATCAAACTTTGAGGTCTAGTACGACTTGGCGTATTTTTTTTTTAATTGAACTAGGGGCGGAAAGGCAAAATAAAGTAATTGCAAAGTTTCATGTTTGGAAAAATATCTTCAGTACATTATTTGCTTTGTTTTAAGCTAACTGCATTTTCGCCCCTCGTTCCATTGGAAAAATATTTCATCGCCGAATTGTACTGGGTCTCAAAGTTTGTTGGGCGAATTCTGGAAAACCCTATATATATATATATATATATATATATATATATATATATATATATATATGTATATATAATTTACTAATTTTAGTTGCAATGCTGCATTTGTTACGATTACTAACTCTTACGGCACTACCGTGGTCAGGTGGTTGAGGACGGTTATGAGTTCTTCTGTAAGAGGAAACTTATCACCTTGTTTTCGGCTCCAAACTACTGCGGCTACTTCGACAACGCAGCAGCTTTTATGGTAGGTTTAAATCAACCCACCTAGCAAAAAGTATTAGTTACATTTAATTATTTATTTAATCATGTATAGTCGTTACGTTTATATATATATATATATATATATATATATGTAAAGTGCGTTGCAAAAAATGGCAACTCATGTTTTTTGGTGATAATTTCGGCTTGATTTCTTTGAATGTCTTGATTGAATTTTAAGGGCATGAGGTACATAACGAACCACGAGTATGGTGTTCATTTCGTTGCAATCTCACAATCGGTTCATACAAAAAATAAAAAGGTGTGAAAAACATCGTGTTGCAAAATATTAGCAACAATAACATGCTAACAACAGCTCTTGTTTGTAAAGGATAGTTGTAGGTAATCAAATGTCAGGAATATTGTCTAGCTAAATCAATCGTTCTATAGCTGCAAAATATTCTACCGCTCAGTCGTTCTTCCGAACTAACGACGAAGCTTATGTTTAAACCATGGGTTAAAAAGTAAGATGGCCGCGTAAGGCCCATCGCATGTTCATCTGCAATCCGGAGGCTGGCGGCAAAGATTGGCATCTTTGAAAACAAAGCAGACATCTCACATGCTCTTGGTGTCCATCAGCTTGGGTTTGGGACATCGGGAAGATGCGAAACCGCATTTCACTCGACTCGGTCTTCCTGGAGTCACGCTCTGAAGCTACCCTTGTGGTCAAGCTTGACTTCAGAAACGCCTTGAACAGTATTCGGAGGGACCACTTATTGAGTGCGGTGAAAGCCTATGCCCCGAGTATGTTCCACCAGGTAGAACTAGCTTATAATGTTCCACCAGGTAGAACTAGCTTATAAAGAGCCTTCCTGCCTTATCGTGCCGCATGATGTCATAATGTCGCAAACTGGTGTGCAGCAGGCAACCCATTGGGTCCCCTCCTGTTCTGCCTGGCTGTCAAGGAGTTGGTCGACTCTCTTGAGTGCCCTCTAAACGTATGGTACTTGGACGACGATGTTCTGGGTGGCGCCCCCGATGCGGTACTAAGGGACATCCACCGAGCCATTAAGTTTGCTGACCGAAGTGGCCTGGCCCTAAACCCTGCAAAATGTGAGGTCCATGCTGTAGGAGGTGCTGCTGACTCCGAAGTGCTAGAGCCTCTCCCAGGGTGCAAGACTGTCGGCACGAATTTAGAGTTGCTGAGCGTCCCCCTATTCCCGCAAGGAGTTTCGGATGTCCTCGAGAGGTGGCTGGTCAAGCTAGAAAATGCAATGTTACGCATTCACTTAGTAGGTTCTTATTGAGGCCTTTTTATTCTGAAATCATCATTTTCGGCTTTTTCGTCTCAACCACTTGTTTCGAGGGGCAGACTGTTCGCGAGCTTCAGGAATCCGTGAACGACTCAACGACCGCGTGATGTCTACATTAAAGACGTTGCTGGACCTCAGCCTATACGCTCGTGCGCGCCAACAAGCTCTACTCCCCGTTCTTTGGGGTGGCCTAGGGTTACCTGATGCGACTGTCCTATCGGAGACAGCTCTGGCAGCTTCCCTCCATAGGTCTATGCAACAGGCAAGAACCCTCCTCTATTCTGTTGCTCTCACGGACTTAGAAGCTCAATTGGAGACAAGCCACCGCAAGGCAGTTGCCCTGTGCGGCCATGAGCCCGCCGAAACTGGACACCAGAGGTCAGCAAGTCTATATGAGCAAAGAGTCGAAAACCTCATTGCAGAATGCGCCACGGGCGCCGATAAGGCCAGGCTGCGCGCCGTCTCCTCCAAGGCGGCGGGCGCATCGCTCCACGCCATACCCTGTGCTCAGATCGGGACCCTGTTAGATGACGAGTCGGTGAGGATCGCGGTCGAACTTCGTTTAGGGGCAGACCTTGTGTACACTCATGCCTGCGTCTGCGGAGACGTTGTCCAGCCAGATATACGCCACGGGCTATCCCGTATTGTCAGCGCAGGTAGGCGAGCAAGATACCAAGCCTTAAACGAAACCTTTAGCAGAGTTCTACGATTCAGTGGTCTACCGTGCGTCCTGGAGCCCGTCGGACTAGACAGGGAGAGCGGGAAGAGACCTGACGGTCTGACTTTAACTCCGTTCCAGCGCGGATGCATGCTGGTTTGGGACACGACAGTTACTGACTCATTGGTCAGTGCTGGCGCGACTTGGGCTGGTCATGCATCGGCTCTCGCCGAGGCAGACAAGGTTGGAAAGTAGCAGAACATCGGTTACCCGTACGAGTTTCACCCACTTGCCTTCAAGACCCTTGGCGGGCCGGGTCTATCTACTCGCAGTTTGCTATAGAAGGCCGGGAAGCGGCTAATTCTAGCCAGCGGAGATAAGCGAGTGGGCGATTTCCTCAGACAGCGTCTGTCGCTGGACGTGCAACGGAGCAACGCGGTTTCGGTTCGAGGAACCCTCCAGAAATGGCTGGTCCCTACACTGGACCCCCCGTAATGGAGCACACGTTAGCAGGGACCCAAATGTCATGGTCCGACCGTGAATGATTAATTACATTGAATAAATAATAATTGTTACGTACCTAACGCTTATTACTAATTGACAACAATTAGAAATGGGGGTGGATCGCGAGGATCCGAGGTAGCCAAGCGAAGGTGGCACGTACTGGGGTTTGGGCATCTCCCCGAAGGCGAGATATCCCGCGGCTACCTTATAGAGTGGCAGCAAACCACTCTCGTCGACTGCTGGTTTGCGAGTGACTATTCGGTCCGATCTCGGTTAGCACTACGAACCACGCCTCACCTTTCGTTTGTCCCTCTCACCCATTGACCTAGTTTATTCATCGTATAAGTTTCACTCTTGTTCTCTACACAGATTCGTGTTTCTTCTTAGTGCGCGTGGTGTCGTCGTATTCTGACCTGACGCCGTTGACCGTAGCATATTGATCATATCTGAGACGAGTGGCGTCTGCTGGCGCGCTCCAAAATAACTAATACTGCGGCGCCAAATGCTCAACGCTCGATATCGGAGATGTCGTGCGTAACAATAATGTTCTTAACCATGGGTCGTACAAAGGATCTCTCGGATAACGAAATAACAAGAATTGAGGCATATGCTGAGCTCGGTCATACTGTGACTGCTATAGCAACCAAGTTAGGACATCATAAGAGCACCATCAGCAGGTTCTTACACCCTGGAATGAACCAAAGGTGCAGATCTAACAGTGGGCGTAAGCCAGTTTTAACTATTTGAGATCAGCGTAGCGTCATACAGTTGCTACTCATGACCAAATGTCTTCTTCCAGGATCAGGACCACTTTGTGAGTGCCAATGCACCGATCCACAGTGTACCGAGTATTAAGTTCTGACAAAAACGTGGGATACGCGAAAAGGAGCCGAAACACATTGTCGCACGGATCGGAAGTATAAGATGTAATCGGAAGGAACCTAAATGGTTCTCGAAACGTGTGGCCGGTGGTGGTTCTGTGAAATATTGCGGCGCGTTTGGATATAATGGGAAGTCTGATCTAGTCGCGATTGTGGGCCGAAACAATTCCGACAAGTACCAGCGTACAGTCAGTTCCCAGTTAGAAGCCCATTTGAGAAGAGTTGGGAGACCTGACGCAGTTTTTCAACAAGATAACGTCACGTTTCATACCTCGGCTAGCTTTATAGCCTTTTTCAAGGACAAGGAGTGCCACTTTTTGACTGTCCGGCATTGAGTCCAGACCTGAATACCATCGATAATCTTTGGGAACATTTGGTGAAGCAAATTTACGCAAATGGTCGACAATATGATCATTTGTCGGACCTCAAAGAAGATCTGTCCAGCAAGCGTGGACTAATATTCCACTTTCGCTCTTACAACAGCTTATTAACTCCCAAAGACAGTTTACAATTTGATTCAGCAAAAGGGACGAAAATCCCGTTTCTAAAATAGGATATGTAGTATCATATATATATATATATATATATATATATATATATATATATAGTAGTAGTATAGCCCTGCTAAAAATCGAATACTCCGAAAGGAGTTATTGTTGCTATTATTTTGCAGCACTGTTTTTACTTTTTTATTTTTTGTATGAAAGGATTATGAGATTGCAACGAAATCGATTGCATACTCGTGGTTTGTCAGGTACAGCATGCCCTTAAAAGCAGACCCCTTCAAGCCATTCAAATAAATCATTCCGAAATTATCACAAAGAACATGAGTTGCTAATTTTTTGCAACGCACCCTATATAATAAATAATAATATATATATATATAATATATATATATATATATATATTATATATATATTATATATATAATTATATATATAATAAAGCACGGTCTATTCTGCGGCTCCAACTGATGCATATTCTTGAGCGGCTACAATAACTCGTAGATACGACGAACTCTTACAAAGAAGTTGCCGGTGATAGAGTGAATCTTGCGTTTACTCAAATATAGGCATGCCAGCGTGTAAGTTTGGCAGGATTCGAAGGTCGCATAAACATTTGAATTTTCTTTGTATTGCCAAGAAGCTTGTGTAAGCCCCTCTATTTATGTTCCCTCTCAACAGCATGTACCAACAAATTGTGGTCAAATTTTTCCAGGTGGTTGATGCCAAACCTATGCTGCAGATTGCGGATTCTCCGAGCCCGAAAGAAGAAGGCAATCAGAAAACCCTAAAAATAAAGGTTTCCTTTTACCCGCTTCTAGTAGGCTCTACTTCGCCTCCAAAGCGTGCAGTAGTTTCACAGCTACGCCTAGATGTGGCACGATGTACTGTTCACCTACTTGTCTCCTCCAAGCATTTACGAATTTGTCGACTAAAACATGCGGGCTATTACAATGAGGTTGCTGTTGTTGTTGTCGTTATCGTCGTTGTGAAAATATCGGTCTACTTAAAGGAAGGCCGCCCCCATGGAACTTACGCGAATGGTCTGCCCGGATCTGTATTTAAATGTACACGAGTTTTCAATCATTCGTCATGTAGCCTTTCTATACAACCCGCGTTGTGCATCGGCTGCCCCGAAAATAATAAACACGAATATCATATGCTGCTACGTGTGGTGATCCCAGTTAGTTGTGTCTTGTTTGGTGCCGTTTTGTGAATGTTGCTCACTGTGCAACTCGGCGAGGAGATATAAGCGGTTGCAAGAATCTATAAAAGCGAACACACCACGTTCGGCGCTTACAACATAATCGTCTGACGCGTTAAACGGTGTTAATATAATAGTATTTACACGCGTTGATGTAACAGGCTAACACAGCCACCTCTAATACATGCATGAGAGATACAGTTACTTTTTTGTGTCTGTTGTTCTAAAGACGTTAATATTCTGTCTTTGTAATTGTGTTTATAATAAATAAATAACCTGTTCCAAAAAAAAATGACGTAGATGGAAAAGCTCGTGCAAGTGATCGGCAAAAGTTTTCACGTTTCATGGAGCACATGCTGTTCTTCTCCCTCTACAAAGAGAGTTATTACTATAATAATTATAATAACACTAGTAATAATCCTAATAATAATAATAAGATTAAATAATAATTAATTATCACCATTGTTATCAACTTTATACTAAACATTCAGACATCTTTGTAGACATTACGCAATCGTGTTTTGTAGATTTTAAATAAACGACGATCAATGCGTGGCAAATATTGATAGAATTGGTGGCATGCGCCATTTTTGCCCACTTATCACCTGAGTACTTTGCAGTGCCTAATGATGGAG